>PYAF01004126.1:534070-547601 GCA_007407185.1 Glycine tomentella | reverse complement strand
TTTTTTTTTTTTTTTTTTTGGGAACATCCGCAGATGGTATTTGTCATTTCTGAATTGTGACACAAAATGGGGCTTGGCTCTCTAGTGGTTTGCTCATGCTGTTTGCATATGGTAGGGCCTTAGGGCCTCTTCTTGTAACCATGACTAATTAAATTAAATGCTATTATCAATATCTTCATCCTTAAAATGTTACTAACATGATTAGCATATGATTAGTAGGCTGTTGGTCCAACTAATAATGAACAAACTTATATCTCAAAATAATGTCACTTCGATCGTTGTTATTAATGTGAAGACTTTTTGGTGAATAATTTATTAGTATCTTTATAAATATTCGTTTAGTCTTGTAGTCTATTGTAACTCTAATGAATCCCTGATATCTAACTCATCTAAACTTTTTCTCTAACAAAAACAATCATATCATTATTAGGATTTAATTATGATGAGAAGTTCTTAAAAGGCCTAATCACATTTATGACATAATAGCACATAGTTTTAACATGAATATAGTCTAGTAAGAACTTTGGCACAGTTTTTACTTACAACAAAGGACCCACCGCGAAGTTGGAATGCTGAGAAAAGCCCACACAGGCAGAAGGAGGCCAATGGGGAAAGAGAAGAGATGTAAAATGCATTACGAGATTTGAATTTACACAATTTTATTATATCTAGGTCTTTTATACTCCTCCTTTCGTTAAAGGTTACTTCATATTTTCAACTCAAAATTTTCTACATGAATAAGGTTATCAAACATCTCTTAACAAAATTGCTACAGTACAGAAATTATAAGGAGTAACATCGGCAGGCATCAACCGATCAACCTGAGATAAGAAACACTCTTGTAAAAGAACAAGGTCCTTGATTTTCAAGGCACTCCTTTTTTCTTTTTACGGGGTAATATTGTTTTGAAGGTTTCTACTAACAGAAATTAGACTCTCCGGAATTTAAATAAGTATTCATCGCAGGCAAAAACAAAAGGTTAAAGTTTATCCCCTTAAGTTTTATGGTTCCTTTAACTTCTCTTTCCCGTGCTTGATGGGAAATCAAGGCTGAGCTTTCCAGATTGATGAAATGTCAGCCACAGCTTCTCCCACTGTGAGATAGACTCCTTTTAATCCAAAAGAATCCAAAATATTTGACTTATGCAATTTTTCCATCACATTTCCAACAGGATTTGCCAACACAAGCTGCAGTAGCCAATTATAAATGTTCAGAGGTTAGAAACCAAAATAATGGGTAGTGTAGTGCTTTAGGTATTTTGACGTGTCAATCAGTGTCTGTACCTCGAGTGATCTCTTCTCCAGCATCTTTCTAAGTTCACATATAGTGTCAAGCCCACTTGTGTCTATGGATGTGACAGCTGACAAAATAATATTATTAAGTCAAAATGTGTCAAAATTTTAGATATAACTAATGCTGTAGGTCCAATGAAAATATGTACCTGTCATGTCTAAAATTATGCACTTCAATGGAGCTCCATTATTAGCTTTTATATGCTCTTCCTCTTCTCGAACCCATCTCAGAATCCTGTTGCAGGAGAAGCTCTCAATCATATGGAATCATGGATTCACTCAAAAGCACCATACTGAACTACATTATTGAAATTGCATTGACCAACCTTTCTTGAAGATAGGTTGAGTTAGCAAAATAGATTGGAGACTCAACAGCCAAAATGAGAAATGAAGGAACTCTTAAAGCTTCTTTGTATTGGTTTATGCTGTGGAATATTTGTGTTCCTGGTATATTCCCCAAAACCAAAGTGTTTGGTCGAGTGACATGAAGCAGGATCTTGAAGACTGATATGATAACCTGAAGATTTTGACCAAGTCAGTTGGTATTTTTATGGCAAAACAATTACATAATCATGCTATTATATTTTAGCTTTGTAAATAACGGAAAAAATTTAATGAATTAACAACTTACCGCTATACCAAGGCCTAAAGGCACTGAAATGAACAGAACCCCAAAAAAGGAGCACAAACAGGCCAAGAAATCAAGTTTGTCAACCTTCCATAATTTGTATGCAGATTGATAATCTATTAGACCAATCACAGCAGTGATGATAATAGCCGCTAAGACAACATTTGGTGTATAGTAGAACAGAGGCATGAGAAACAGAAGGGTCACTAGAACAGCTGCAGCCATGATTATATTTGAAACTGTTGTCTGTGCTCCAGCATTATAGTTAACAGCTGATCGAGAAAAGGATCCTGCAAGCATATTCTACACATAAGAATGTACGTAGACTTTCACAAAATTGATGCTTCTTTGGTAACCAGGCATATGGTCAAAGTAGAGGAGACTTATTACCTGTTGTAACATAACATGAAGAACAAGAGCCAGCTATGTTCATTAGACCAATGGCCATCATTTCTTTGTTTCCATCCACCTGGTAGTTCTTAAGTGAAGCAAATGTTCTACCTACTGCAATTCCTTCCTGTCACATAAGAAAATTTAGTGGAATAAGAATGGAAGTTAAAGGAAATTACATAATATGATAATATATGTCTGTAAACATGCAGTTATGACCAATATAAGAGAATGCAAATCAATGATTTTTTGTGACCAACAGGACAACTTACAGTAAGAGATAAGATCCCTGTAATGATGCCAGTTTTGATAGCAAGAGCCAAGTAAGGACCATTGAAGTATAGCATGTTTGCTGATGGTGGATTGACTCCCTTTGGTAAGTGCCCAATCTGCCAGAGAATATTAGAAAAAGAAGTTATATTTGTACATCTCTCGTGTGTTGAAAAAAACAATGAACAAGTATATTATGTCTTACAACTGAAATTTGATGAGTCTTATTTCTCAGAAGAAAGACTAAAATGGTTGACAGAATAACTGATGTCAATGGGGCAGCTGCTGAAACCCAGAATAGTTTTGGTTTCCTCAAGCTCTGTTGCAATGATTCGGAAGAATCAGAAGAACTGTGAGATCTTAGGGGTAAAAAAAGAAGAGAACAGTAATAGACTATTAATAAGTCTGTGCAAGATAGAGAAATATACAATGTGTCTTGTTGTCAGCAAGAAGACCAGGAAGCCGAATCCCAGAAGAATGGTTTGCCATGACCACTGCAAAGTTGCACAAATATGTTAGTGAACATGCACGTATCTACATTCACTAGGACAAGTACCTTTCATTTAAAAGTGCCCATTAATTCCCTGGCTCTTAATTAAGAGCTATAGAAAGCAAAAAAAATAAAAATTGTTATTCTCCAAGAATTTTTTCTTTCTTTTGGAATGTGATTCGCTAATATAGTACTCCAAGAAAACATATTTTAAAAAATAGGTATCCTTCGCTTGCCAATCTTGGAGTGCAATGGTAGTCTAAATTCTTAATAAAAGAATCAGTTCTATCAGAATGGATGGTGCGGGAGACTTATTTTCTTTTCTAGGTAGCTTTGCTATGCCTTTGAAATAAGCAAAATAGTAACCCGAAAAATTTATCAAAACAATTCTTTTGTGGCTGTATTTTTTACTTTACTTTCTCAACTTTATTCGCATTTCAAAAAGCATAACTAAAGGCTGTTTTTGTACTGTGAAAACAACTAGATTGCATAAGTTTTAATACATAAATTACGATATGTGCAATATAATAGTAGTAGTTACCAGTAGGTAGACAAGTGTTTGCGGTGTGATTTGATTTAGTTTTTAGATAAAAAATTTTAAATAAATTTATATAATTATTATACTACATTATTTTAAAAATGAATTTACTTTTATTAAATTTTATTTAATATATTTTAATTAAAAATTATTATTTTCACTTCTATTTAATACTAATATAAAATGATATTTGTAATTCTTTTTGTATCATAAAAATAATTTATACATCATTTAATATTTAATATTATTTTTTTAACAATATTAATCTAACATAAAATATCTTGATTATAGAAAATAATATAATTATAATATTCGGTTTGGTTTAATTTTTTATAACAAGATTCGAAAATCCAATCAAACAGCAAAAAATATATAATTTTTAAAATTTTAAATTTTGACAATTTTCGATTTAAACTATTTTGGTATTTTTTTTATAAGTTTGGTGATTTACAAATGATTTAATTTGATTTTGAATAGTAGCAATTACTAGTAATTTTTTTTATAATCTTTTACTTATAATAGGGTAAAGATTTAATTATTAAAATTAAAATCATACACGATCCACTCTAATCGAACTAAAATTAAATAGATGTCTATTTGGTTTTTATAACTTTTCATGTAAAAAAAATCATTTATAAATAAGTTAACTCAGTAAAAAAAAAAATGGTACAGTGGTAAAATATTTGATTCCAAGCAAGCATTGTTAAAGTAAATCGCAATTAGATTCGAATATTCGATGCTCTTGGTGGAGCTCTGTACCTCGTGTCTTTGCTTGAAAACAGAGATCATAACAGGAATTATTTGCATCTTGCTGGTAAAGTGCACTATTCCAAGTAACCCTTTCAGCTGCTGCAGTGACACAATAATGGCAGCACCGCCTGTGAATCCAACCAGCGTTGCCTTTGACAGAAAATCAATTACGAAGCCTAACCTGTTTACACAGCCAAAAGCTTATTTTAATCATAAAATATAACCAGCCAGTAAAAACGGCCTGTAACTGCAAGTAACCATAAATTATTCATTTTTCACTTTATTTGGAAAATACTAATTGCTAGTTTTAAGATGTGTTTGGATAAATTTGTCTGTAAGTATTTACATATAAGTTAAAGTTAAAGAAAAAAATAATTATACTTTGACACTGTAAAAAATAATTATATATATTTATTTCAATCATAATCCACTTTATATAATCAGTTTGATGATTTTAAAAATATTTATTTTAAAGTAATTCATATGATAATTTTGTAATAACATAACAGTATAAAACTATTCACAAGCATTCAACTCAAAGTTAAAATTAATCTATGTATTTTTTTTTTTTTTAGTGTGTTGAATTAATACCTTAATATACCGAGAGAAGCTTGGAATACACCAGCAAAGCAAGTGGCCGTGAAAGCCAATCCCAGATAAAGAATAGGTTCTTGAGTGTAAGAAATTTTCTCACTTAACATTGATCCCATAACCAAAGAGGCAATGGAAACAGGTCCAACACCAAGATGTCTAGAACTTCCAAGCAGCGAGTATATCAATGGGGGCACAAAACTGGAATCTGCACCATACTCAAACCATTTCAACCGTTACTTCGTTCCCCCACAATATTGAAACGTCCATCATAACATATTTTCCATTTTACAATAATAACTCAATTCCAGGCAACGCGGAAACGACAAATAAAAAAAAATACTAACATAATCCAATAATAGGTGGCAAGTTGGCAAGCTTCGCATAACTGATTCCCTGCAAAGAATAAGAGACAAACATTGAAACTTTCAGACGCGTTAAAATGTAAGTACGTTTATGTCAATTATTAAAGAGATTGTGAAATGTTATGCTTGAAGAAAAAGGAAAAAAATGAGACTCCCACTAGGGTGGTGTATGGAAACTCGCCGAGAATAGAGAAATCACATTTAAGACGCAGAAGTTATAACTATCAACTTTGATAATCATGTTAGAAACATGAAAAATCAAATCTAAAACATGCAATCAAACACCCTATATAAGGAAAAGTAAAATTAGTGACGAAACAATTTATATAGAAGTTTGAAAGAAAAAAAAAAGTAATTTGGGTCGCTAAATGTTGTGAACCTGAGGAATGGCGAGGCTGGCAATGGTGAGGCCAGAGATGAGGTCAGAGCGGAGAAGGGTGAGATTGTAGTTTGGGGCCCACTGGAAAATGGGGAAGAGATACTGAAGTGCGAGGAGGAACTTTTTGAAGCAAGTTTGGTTCTTGAAACGGTAGAGAGGGTCATCTGGGAAGAAGATTTCAGAGACTCTGTGTCTGAGTTTGTGGAGTGTGGTTCGGTGTGGTGGCAACTGCACTGCATGGATTTGCAATGATGGTGGCATTGTCTCGTCATGGATTTTGATGGTGCTTTCATGGCTATCAAAGTGTTCCACTCTGTTGGAGTTCACACCCATCTCTAATCGCTACTATTTGCTTTCTCTTCCTCTGTCTGCGGTTTCTCTTAAAACACAGCCACAGCTTTGATGCCAATTTATAGAGGACACATGTCTTACATTGCAAACTCTCCCTTTTACTTATTACCGCTCGAGTCTCGACGCTTGTGTTGTAGCCTGTAGGGACATGTCGGTCACTTTATTCCCTATAATCTTCCACGGTTATTACTCTTCACGCTCAACTAATTGTTTTTTTACTTTCAGTTTCTTTGACTAATTATACATATTAATCTCATTTGACTGATATTAACTTCAATATACAGTTCGATAAATATATTAATTAATCTCTATACATATAAATTTAGTAATGATTAAATTTGAAAAGGAAAAAATAGAATATAAATAAAATAAAATCTTGCTGGATTGTTTGGTTGAAGAGAAACAGGAGAAAAATAAAATAGTCAAATTATTTGGTATGAATAAATTGCAAAGAGAGAATTCAAATAAATGTATAAAATACTATCTCATCCTTGTTATATTCGTACTTACAGATAGTAAATAATTGATTAAAATTAATATATAATTGATTAAGTTGATTAACAAAACAATTGATTATAGTTGTATAGAATGTATATAAAAGAGTCACACTTAAGAGTGACAATTTTGCACTTTGTTGGCATGTTAAGCCACAACATGTTATTAGTGTCTTGTTATTATCACATTTTCTTTAATTAACTCTTGTTAATAATTATATGTACGACTTTTTGTGCAAGTAGATTCAAACTTTTTGCTATTAATATTTATTATCTCAATATTTATCTCCAATTTATGAAGAGGGAAATACTTATGTGGATCTCACTAATTCAAAATTAATCATTCTAGTTGGCATGTTAAGCCACAACGTATTATGCCTTGTTATTATTCGATCCTCTTTCACTAACTCTTGTCAATGATCACATGTACGATAAAAAAAATTGTGAAGAGTAACATAGGTCCAAACATTTTGCTATTAATATTCATTTTCCCAATATCTATTCTCAATTTGTGAAGAGGGAAATAACTCATGTGGATCCCACAAATTCAAAATTAATCACTCTTGTTGACATGTTAAGCCACGATGTGTTAGTGTCTTGTTAATATCCAATACCCTTCAACTAACCAAAGCCAATGATCACATGTACATCAAAATCTTTATGTGAAGATTAGCATAGGTCCAAACTTTTTGCTATTAACATTCATTATCCCAATATCTATCCTCAATTTGTGAAGAGGGAAATAACTCATGTTGGTCCCACTAATTCAAAATAATCACTCTCATTGGCATGTTAAGCCACAATGTGTCAGTACCTTATTATTATCCAGTTCCTTTAACTAACTCATGTCATGCTTACATGCACTGACAAAAGTTTTTTGTGAAGAGTAACGTAGGAGTAGTTCATACTTTTTGCTATTAACATTCATTATCCCAATATCTATTCCCAAAATTGTGAAGAGGGAAGTAACTTATGTGGGTCTCACTATTATAGTTGTATAAAATGTACATAAAAGAGTCACACCTACATAGTAACAATATTGCACTTTCGTTAGCATCTTAATTCGCAACGTGTCATTGCCTTATTATTATCCAGTTCCTTTAAATAACTCATGTCAATGATCACATGTATCGACAAAAGCTTTTTGTGAAGAGTAACGTAGGAATAATTCAGGCTTTTTGCTATTAACATTCATTATTCCAATATCTATCCCCAAATTGTGGAGAGAGAAGTAACTCATGTGTGTCTCACTATTAGAGTTGTATATAATGTACATAAAAGAGCCACACCTACACAGTAACAATATTGCACTCTCGTTAACATGTAAAGCCACAACGTGTCGCTTCCTTATTGTTATCCAATTCCTTTAACTAACTCATGCTAATGATCACATGTACCGACAAAAACTTTTTGTGGAGGGTAGCGTATGGATAGTCCAAACTTTTTCTCATTAACATTCAGTATCCTTGTATCCATCTCAAATTTTAAAGAGGAAAGTAACCTACGTGGATCCCATTAGTTCAAAATTAATTTTCCAAAGCATTGGTTAGAACAAATACACACTTCTTATTTTCACCTTCGATAACTTATTTCCATATGCAGAAATAAAGAGAGCCTTAATTAAGACCCAATGATTTTATAGTATTAATGTTTTTTTTCTATCACCCTCAACGATCTTACAATGTAATTGGTAAAAATCATTAAATAACAAACAAGCTTCTTAATTTGATAATTAGGTCAAAACTTATTATTATGATTGGTCTTCTAAAATGTTAATATCTTGAGAAATTAGTTTCTAACTGTCGGCTGAAAATGCTTGAGTTTACCTTAAAAAAATATCAAGTGAATGATTAGGAAATAAGAAAGTGATATGTGCATAATCTATTGTCAGTTTTAGAATTTTATTTAAAACAATCTTACAACAACAATAAAAGTATCTAAGAGAATTGCTAACAATATACTTTCTAATATATTGTTTTAAATATACTTTTTGTTGTGGACTAAAATTGTTCGAGTACAAAAATTTGTAGGTCTCACTTTTTATTTAATGAGTTTTATTAATAATTTTGTAACTTTTAACAAATTTTAGTTAATTTTTTAAAAAAATATGTTAGAAAGAGTACAATAGAAATATCTTATTTGTCTTTAGCAACAATAATAAAATAATAATAATTGGCATGGATGTTCATTTTTTTATTTATAAGAAGCGAAAACACGTACTAAGAGATTTATCATAACTTAAACACCTTAGTTAACCAACTGAGTTAGATCTCATTGGTAGCATGAATGTTCATATGGTACTTTAGTTACTAACTGTAATGTCTTTGATTGTCGATTTCTCAGCTACTCTCATACTATGACACTTTACTCAACATCCTTGTTATTAGTTAGAACCCTCCATTGGTCAAAACTCTTTGTAGGTATCCCTTTCCAAGACATCGACAATTAGCTCCAACACCGACAATTAGCTTTAACATTGCTTGACTACTCTCAAAATCATTAATTTTTTCCACATATCAACACAGGACTTTTTAGCATGTTTTGTCCTCACTCACGCTTTATGGGAAACTTTTCAAAAGGTTACCCATCTTATAACTACGCCAAATCATACATGTTTAATTGTGAAATTCTTAAGTGATAAGTTACTATAAAATAGATACATCTTGTTGATATAAGTATTATTAATTAATTTTTTAAATCAGAATCAATTGTACTCGTATAACTTTTAGATCTTTTTTATTATGATGTGATTTGTTTGAGATGTTACATATACCTTTTATTAAATCATAATTTAATGCTAAGCAAAATTATTCATGAAAGCAGTAATAAATATTTAAAAGGAGAGTGATGAAAGATAGAAAACTATAAATATAACTAAGTGATGTGAGGTGAATAGAAAAAAAATATAAAGAAAAGTTAAATTAAATTATGAATAGATTGTCAATCAATCATACGTTATATGAATGATAAATTTATTGATTTTATAATAATAGTAATAATCATTAAACCTGAAAAGTAATAAGTGTCAATAAGATGTGGCTGCCGTTGGAATATTGAAATATGATTACCTTATGGCACAGTATAAATTCCAACCTTGCGACATGCATTGCACTTTTCCTTTATTTTACCCATGCTTTTGACTTTCCTCGTTAATTTGTCCATATTTTTCTTCATAAAAGGTAGAATAGCGTATTTAAATATCAACAACGCACATATGTAATGATATCAACCAGAAAATTAAAGAATATTTTAAGTAAAAGTGACAAGCTTTATAAATGATAAGTTGAGTTACCCTCACTATCTAGTCTTTGTAGTCACCAGTCGAGTGAACATCGTCACCCCACTCGATCTCTGTATGATATTCAATCCGTGTTTCAGAAATTAACTTGGTCTTTAACAATAGGCACAAGAGCTAAATTAATTAACCTTATTATCTTAACCATAATCCAGTTAGGCAATAATGTTACGCAAAAGAAAAAACTAATTTCTACTTTACAACATGCATATGTACAGTGCGGCAGATAGTAGCAAATTGGTTTTGGCAAAAGAGTTGTTCCTTCCGTTTCATTGTGCCGACTGTGCCGTAGGCATAGGAAAAACGTATTTTTATGGTCAAAGTGCTTGTTTGTTTCCAACCGCAAATGCAAGGTGGGACGATAGAAAATTTTCTTTCCCTTGCGAATAATATCTCTAGCCCAAATATTTCGATAATGATGTTGTAAAATCTAAAACAAACAAGTAGTTATCTGAATAAAACGACACTGTTGGAGATATATAGTTCATGTCGAACAAATAAAAGTCCACTTTGTCTATACTGTTTCGTAAATCCCAAAAACTGTTTCTTAGGTGATTTGGTTTTCAACTATTTTTGCATAGTGATGCCCTTTCTTTTTAATTATGTGTCTATAAATATATAAAAGACGAGAAAATACATTCCCTATTTATATGTAATTTAATTTTTATTATTAAGAGGAAAAAACTTAAAATAAGATAATTAATATGAGGAAAAATATAAAAAATAAATCATAAAAATACGTTACTACAAAATATTAATTAGTATAATTCTATTTTTAATTCAAGGTCCTTCCTTGGGAGGAAAAACCAACCTTAAAAAGTCCTTTTCCTTTTGACTCTTCCAATAATTAAGGCAAGTGCGTGAGGAGTTGGCAAGCATGCCATGCAAATCCTCTTCCAATGTGTGGCAGCATTGCAGGACCCAATTCACTAAATATATATCCATAGAAGGAAAAAGTTCTCCATATTCTCATTATTCTATACATGCATACTAGCTCTAGTTAAAAATCAAGAGGTGCCTGCTCTGTAGCATAGTTGTCTTCTACATTCTTCCTCACTCAAAAATTCTCTTTTTCTTAGGATTCAGATTCAAAATAAGGGTCATTCAAAATAAGTTGCGTATAAATAACAACATTATTTTACTTGGCTTTATCAGATTGTAATCTCACTAAAAATCAGCTCCTAGTCTCGTTTCTTTTATTGAAATGGGTCCAACTTATTTAGACCTACCGTTAATATATATACATATATATAATTAGCTCTTTTTTTCTACACGTTGCATATCAAACCGAATTAAACAGTAGAGAATTAAGTAGTTCTTAAGCCAATAACAGGCAAATAAGGTTAGGTTTGGTTAGGAGAATGTTACAGTTTACGCATTAATTGAAGGCAGTAGTGACCCCATCAACATCATCCATATCCCACTTTGAAGATTCACCACTAGAAACTCTAAATCTGGATTGCTGATTATAAAGACAAACGAATAAAATTATTATTGTCATCCCACCCATAATTTGGCCGCTAGATTTTAATGATTTCAGGATCAGTTTGATTATTCATAAAATTGATACCATGAGTCCACCACTAATCCTAACACACTTTCTTAACAGTATAAGGTTCGGTACTTTGTGTCTATCCCTTCGAAATGTAAAATTCTCTCCACGAAAAATCATTCTGCGAAGCCTAATTGAGTATGCATCGTGGGACAGTTCATGAAAGTTGTGGGAAACTGAGTACTTTAAAATAAACTTCCTATAGTGCTCTACTTCCATTGATCACGAGAACAACTTGTACTCCTAATTTGCGACATTAACATAAAGGTCAATCATATAAGACTACCTAGCTAGCTACAAGCGTTTCTTTGATAAATAAATGCAAGTAGATCGACAAAATGGACATTCTGCACAAGATCCAGTTAGTAGCACAAAGTTAGGTACATATGAGCAATTGATTTATTTTCCTCAATTTGCTAATAAGTTGGTACTGTTGTCTGTTGGTTGCTTTACTTCCTTATTTAACAAACACCAAACGTTCATATTATTTGTTTTTGGTTTTTGTACGAACCAATCTCTTGAAACTCGAAAGAGTTCAGTAGTATCACTTTTCTTAAATCAATTAACGCCCCTCAGTGCAGAATCAAAAAGAGTCAAAAGTTTCTGCAGCTGAAGCACTCAAGAGCCACTAATATTGTTGATATTTTGACTTGTGGGTGGAAAACATGCTAGAGTTAGTAGATTCTACTTGTGCTTGTTTATTCAATTAAAGAGCTGAAGGGAAGGGAAAGAGACAGACAGATTAGTGGATGCGGCGAGAGAGAGTTGCATGTGGAATTGGATTGAAAAAAAAAAAATTGATGCATGATGAATGAGGTACCCACAATTGATGGATCAGATTCTCAGGGAATTCAAAAAGGGAACACAATGGATGGAGCAGATGCAATTTGTTTGCTTTCCCATTTTGAGAGATTCTCTGCTTAGCGTGAATGAATAAATATTAAATATTTATTTTTATCCTTTATATGTTAATATTATTTATATTTTCATTTGATATATAGAAATATGAATCCTTCCTATTTTAAACTCTATTTTTATCACTTGACGCCACTAGAATATTAAAGATTTGTACTCCCGAACTTATTATATTCCTGTCACCATGTGATTTAGTTAAAAATAAACTTCTTATGCAACTTTTAATTATTTTCATGTTTTAAATTTAATCATAATTTTTTATGTAAATTAAATATGTATTATGTCAAGTAAATAATTAAAATAATATATATATATATGAAATTTCAATTATTATTTTTTATTATTTGGATTTAAAAAGTTGACAATAGTATAACTTATAAACTACAAAAATAGATATTAATGAAGTTGCGTCAAAAACCAAAAAACTCAATTTTGATTCTCATATAACCAAATCAATTTAGGCTTTACTTTTTTTACAATATAATTTTGAATTTTTTTATTTATAGGAATAAAAATAAATATTAAGTATTTATAATAACCCACACATCATGTTGAACTAACTAATTTATACCCCTTTATGACTTTTTATCAGCTGAATATAAATTATGTAATTTGAAAAATGTTATAAAAGAAGTATGTTTCGTGGATATATTTTTTTCAACCTATAATGCTATTTATTGTACTCAAATAAATAACAAATAGTCCAATATACCATACATGTATATTATATTAAAATATTTATATGTGTTCTGCTCAGAGAGAACAGAAATGTCCAACAAGTGGTGTTGGATAGTTTTCTATATGATCGGGCTCTCTCTCTTAAGAAGCTTACGAACTGAAACAACTTAAGGAAGAAGATGATCACAGCAGCAATACACACGAAGCAGTTGGGGTGCGGTGTGTGCCGTGTGAATGGAAAGAGAGAGTCAGAATTGTTTGCATGGGCGGACGCACATTAATGATTGGGGGGGGGGGCAGTGCCCCCCCTTAAATTCTCAATAATAATTTTACAAGTGTTATTTTTTGGGTAATTTTTATAATAATAAAATAAATAAATAAATAGTTTAGGCATTTGTACGAGAAATTGAAAAGTATGGAAAAAAAATAATAAAAAAGATGAAAAATAAGAGAGAAGTGAATTTGGATATGTATGTTTGTAATTTTTATGAATGCAGTGATCACATTCTTATTATTTTTAAGTATTGATCACACGTTAATTTTGTTATTTTTT
>PYAF01004126.1:498015-517092 GCA_007407185.1 Glycine tomentella | reverse complement strand
GGAGCTGGAATACGTCCCTGCAGGACGTGACTTAACACGTCTGGTGCGCCCGTGATTTCTGCCTGATCACGTCCATATATGACGTGATTCAACACGTTCAGGCCAAGCGCAAATGGCAGCAGTAGATTCGTAATTTGCTTTCAAAATGCATTGTTTTGGTAAATATTTATTTAAATGACATTATTTTAATTTTTTTGCCACCATTGCGATTGCACAATCTAGTCAAGAGATTCATAGCTCGGCTTCAAATTACGCAAAGATGAGCAATATTATGCATGAGATAGTGTAAAAAATTACGTATAATCGTACTGTACATTGAAAGTGTTTCTATTTCTAAACTATACTTCTCGAGTTATTTGAAAAAAAAGGCCTTAATTAATATTTTGAAGGTTTTTTTTTTACACTTTTAACCTAGAAAAATCCTATTTCAAACCCCAATTAAATTTTCCATTTTTAAATTCTTTGATTAATATACTAATTTTTTTTAGTTAACATGTATCACTGCTAGAGGAAGTCTTTATATGCAAGTTGGATAAAATCAATATGTGATATAAAACTAAAATTCATTTTCTAAATATTTAATATAATTACATATCTAAAATTTAAATTTAAGACCATTAATTAAATTATAATATTACGTACAAGTTCGATGTTACACTAAGTAATTTTCATCAACCCTTAGCATAAAATGTAAAGATAGCAAAATCTCATGACTTTGATTGTTTTTATAAGTCTGATAAATGATAATTTATTAAAGAAAAATTGTTAAGTAATTAATATACTTTTCCTAAAAAAAAAAATACTAAAAACTGAATTCATTTAAATGCGGATATTTCAATGTAAAATAATTGTAAACATCCCATTTTTTAGTTCAATTTAAATTATTTAAAAATCGATATTGATGCAATAAAAAAACCCGAAATCATTAGACAAAACTAAAGGTATTCTAAGTAGTCAAATAAACTATTTATATACATGTTTTTTAATAATGTGGAGGTATCTAGTATTTAACACCTATCAATACATGGTTTTTCTTCTCAATTACATTTTGAATCGTATTTTGTAGATATAATTATTCATGTTAATTCTAGAAGTTAAAATTAAAATCAAAATTGGTTAATTAATAAAATATAGTTTATTGTAAAATTACAATAGACAATCTATCTAATTCAACTATCTTATAAAAAAATCCATGAAAACTATTACAGACTAATATTTTAAAAATAAAAGGCCAGCTATATAATTAAACAAATAGAAATTCATGACAAATAATAAGTACTCTTTCAAATTAATCTTAAATATTAGTTTTCAACAATTTTTTTAATAAACAAAAGGAGAAAAAAATAATAATAAAGAGATGAAATGCATTAAAAAAAACCTGTATATTAATATTAATAATTTATATTGATAGTTTTGGAAAATGTGGGTCCGAAGAGCCACGAGGCAAGCATGTCACTGCCACGGTACTGCCACCACTCCGTGCGTTTCCTCACCACCATGGATCATACGGTGTGACGACAACACACAGGGTAGTATCCGATCCAGTGGCATTTTCGTAATCTCCATTAACTGCATAGCACCGCTCTGGTTCGTTCATCCTCAAGGTATTTACACCGAGCTCTCTTACAAAAACAAATAAACACATTTCTCTCTCTCTCACTGAGCTCGATCTCTTGGGCTCGTCGAATTCGAAATCTGATCTCCGACGATTGATCTCGGTAGAGGCTAGTACACTCTCCAATCTGAAAAAATGGTGAGCTTCCTCTTTGATCTGCTCTTCCGCAAACGCTTCTGCATTCTTAACAACCTTAGATCTGGACCGAATTCGCTTCGATTTCATGTTTTCTCTTTCTTCCGTTCGCTCTTTCAGTTTCGAATGCTTTGCTGCCTCTTACTTGAAATGCGAGCCTCGCAATTCGCTTATCTAGCTCTTCCTATTTCAATTTCAATGTGATCTACTGTGGAACCGTGCACTGACTCGTGTTTTTTTATTTGTTTGTTTGTTTTCCTCTCTTGTTACTTGCATTTGCAGCCTCTCAGACTCGAAATCAAGGTACCAATTGTTTTGTGTTCTGATTCAATGTTTATTTGTTTCTGGTTGCCGACAAATTGTTGATTTCCTTGCCTGCGAGATTAGATTTGTCGGAAACTAAGCCTTGTGTGAATGTTTAGCTTTCTGGATACTTAATCTAACGTGTTGTTTTAAATTTTTTTTTATCAGCGCAAGCTTGCGCAAAGATCAGAGAGAGTGAAATGTGTGGATCTGCATCCAACAGAGCCATGGTAATGCCTCCTCTGCTGCTGTTGTTTTCTTTCTGAATTCAATTCCTGATGTGAAGCTAACATCATAATTGGGAATATCTATAGTTTGTGAAGATTTAGTCACTATTAGTGATGTTTGTTATACAAGTTTACTGTTGCAATCATTTAATTAATTGCTTCATGCAACCTTGTTAATTCAGGATTCTGGCTAGTTTATACTCTGGAACTGTCTGTATCTGGAACTACCAGTCTCAGGTGTGACATTCTTTGTAACTGAGATGCTGTATATTGTTATAAATGAGTTGTTTTTGTTTCTAATTGAGAAATGTAATGGTGGATACGTATATATTGGCTCTTAAGTCAGACACGGGTGTTCGTTGATTGATCTCTAGACAACCAACCTTTTGCATGGTGCCTATATGTAAAATGAGCTGCTGATTCACAAGTGGACGAGGGACCTTTTTTATCCACGGTTTAATGGCTCATTATATGATTGATTGAATATACTGTATGATGTAATGACTCATTACATGAAGAAAATATTGAATGGAATTAGCAAAGCTCTTTTAGTGATCTTTTATCTTGATACATATATAGAAAATATTATAGTATTTTCTGCTTCTAAGTGGATACAAACTGAGAGTTGTGGGAAATTTACACGCGGGTAAGTAATTTGATGAGTAAACTGCATGTTTCATTAATCCGAATCACACTCTTTCAAAATTTCCAGAGTAAAACTAGTAACTAATCTTATTTAACAATTCTTGGAGTCTATGTTTTGGGAAATTTTTTAGACTAAATTATGTGCTTGTGCATATTTGGATGTCTTGATACTTTTTCCAGTTGAGCTGGGAGATTTTGGCACATTTTCATAGTTTGATAAAATCGGAATAACTGAAGATATTATGATCACCGTTTGCCATTTGTCTTTGTTTCGACACTTTAAATTATGGAAGATGGATTTTGCAGTTTATGGTGTATTGTGTTAGGATTAGTGTTCTTGTTTTTTCTAGCATGGCATCATGGTCTTTTAATGTTCGTTTATAATTTCATATCTTGCTACACATTCAATTTATCTTCATAGATTGTTATTAAGGGATGATAGCTTCCAACACTCCTGTTTCTATATTTAAATTCTTCACAAAACTTCTGCTTTAAATGGGTCTTTGTTAATTTCAATGGAGATTTGCTTGTGTAATTAACACTAACTTCATTTATTCTATTTCAGACCATGGCAAAATCTTTTGAGGTTACCGAGTTACCAGGTACATGAAGACATGAACCCTTTTTGGTCCATTTGTTTGTATATCTACCTCTTGATGCATTTGCTTGAAGACACACTTTTCTTTGTATATTTCACGATTTCTTACTTAGAAGACCGCTGGAGCTCTTATACAACATGATTTTGCAGTTAGATCAGCCAAGTTTATTGCACGCAAACAGTGGGTTGTTGCTGGAGCAGATGATATGTTTATCCGAGTATATAATTACAACACAATGGATAAAGTCAAAGTATTTGAAGCACATACTGATTACATTAGGTGTGTGGCAGTTCATCCTACCCTTCCTTATGTGCTTTCATCATCTGATGATATGCTCATAAAGCTTTGGGATTGGGAAAAAGGCTGGATCTGTACCCAGATATTTGAAGGCCATTCTCATTATGTCATGCAAGTAACATTTAATCCCAAAGACACAAACACCTTTGCTAGTGCATCTCTTGATCGGACAATAAAGGTATAATTATGTTCTTGTTCCTGGTTGTTTCTTTTTTTAAAAAGAAAAACTATGATCCTATGATATAATGCATTAATGCACCTGTTATCTTCTCTTTTCAGATTTGGAATCTTGGTTCTCCTGACCCTAATTTTACTTTGGATGCTCATCAGAAAGGAGTGAATTGTGTTGATTATTTTACAGGTGGTGATAAACCATATCTAATCACTGGTTCTGATGATCACACTGCTAAGGTTTTGTTTTCATTTGTTGCTTGATCTATCTGCTTGTACGCGTGCGCACACACACACACACACATATATATGAAAAGGAATAACATGGATGAAACTTATGAATCAGGTATGGGATTATCAGACCAAAAGTTGTGTCCAGACCCTAGAAGGTCACACTCACAATGTATCTGCTGTATGCTTTCATCCTGAACTTCCTATAATCATTACTGGTTCTGAGGATGGCACAGTACGCATATGGCACTCCACAACTTATAGGTAATGTGAAATGCACAGATTACTGAGTTATGAGGTTTAACATTACACTTATTCTATTTGGCATATGCCTCTACCTTTTCTTCTCCCATCATCATCGCTCATATTGGAAATTGGAATATTTGTTAGTGGTTGACTTTTTACCTTAGAGAATAAGGCCTGTATGGGTCTGACTTTTTTTTTTTTTTTTTTTTTGTGAACATTATGAATTTATGATATTGTGGTTGATGTGTTACTTCTTTACCTTATTTATTTGCTGTTTGCATTGGTACATAAAAGATTGGAGAGATTTACTTTGGTGACTAGTGTATAGATTTTGATTTAAAATTAAGCTAGCACTAATAATATTGAAATTGACAGGCTTTATTTATTTCTTCCTTTCTATTTTATTTCTTTTTACAGTTTTTGAGCTGATACTAAATGTAGTTGGAAGTATATTTTGGAAGATATATACTAATTCTCCATTTCAATATACTTGCAGGCTTGAGAACACATTAAACTATGGTCTTGAAAGAGTCTGGGCTATTGGATACTTGAAGAGTTCTCGTCGGTAAGTTTTTTTCTGGATAGAAATTTTGCAAGTAATTTCTTAGGCCGTTGAATAATCTGAGTGGGAAACTGTGTCAAATTCTGCCTGAATTATGAATTTTTCTTATCTTTAACTCTTTTCTCATAATCAAAATTTCCGGGTGCATTCAAACAGGGTTGTGATTGGCTATGATGAAGGAACAATTATGGTCAAACTTGGTCGAGAAGTACCTGTGGCTAGCATGGACAACAGTGGGAAAATTATTTGGTCTAAGCATAATGAAATTCAGACTGTCAATATAAAAAGTGTAGGAGCAGATGTAGAGGTATGGGCTCTATTATTCATTTTTTTGGCTGTATAATTTGCGAGCAAGAAGTGTTAAGTTCTCTTTATTTTTAGTGACATGTGCAAGTACTATGCTTCTTAGGTTGCTGACGGAGAAAGGTTACCTTTAGCTGTTAAGGAGTTGGGCACCTGTGATCTCTACCCCCAAGTGAGTTAATATACTTCTTAATGTTTTGTTGCATTCTTTTTCATAGCTTTTTTATTTTTAATTATTTTTGCTCTCATGCAAAACTTGACACAAAGTTAGAAAGTGGCATATCTATGTTATTTAGCAAATCAGACATTCTGGTACATTCATATTGACTTCATTATGCAGCATTTTTCTGTTTTTTCTTGAACCATGCTCAAGTTTTTATTTTCTTTGTATTCAAAAACTTGTGATTATATATAAGGATTAAATTGGTCATCTAGCCATGCTAGACTTTGAAATGCAAAATCTAAGTGTGTTTGGTTGAGCGCTTACATACTTGATTTTATAAAATTGATTTAGTTAAAAGTGAGTTTGAAGTTATGTAATTTATGTTTTAGGAAGTTTTATTTTAAAAGTAAGTTTGAGATATTATGGAATTTAAATTTCTCAACTCAATGCAAATGCTGGACTTTTTCACTTTTAGTTGAACATACTTTTAGAAACAAAATAACATTTGATAAAAAATAACGAACATGTCATTTTTAGTGAAAATTGTGTCTGGGAGGCACAAGCGGGAGTTGAAAGGCTCCCAATGCATACCCATAACCCAAACTTGCTGTAACTGCAGGAATCTTGTTCTGTTGAACTTAGATATCCAAATAATATGACAAATCAGCTGGTAGTTTGGAATTATTTGTTTGTAGTTTGACTAATTTCTAATCTATATTCAGAGAAGTGAGTTTTAAAATAATAGTCCTTATTGCTGGTTCAATTATCAGCAATATTTGTTTTATGGGTGGTGGCTGATTGTTGATTTAATTTTTGTGCAGAATTTAAAGCACAATCCAAATGGGAGGTTTGTTGTTGTATGTGGAGATGGTGAGTACATTATATACACTGCATTGGCATGGAGAAATAGGTCATTTGGTTCAGCACTGGAATTTGTTTGGTCTTCTGAGGGAGAATATGCTGTCAGAGAAAGTACATCAAAGATTAAAATTTTCAGCAAAAATTTCCAGGTTTGTACTTTTTTAGAAACTTCATTTCCTCTCTAATCTTGTGCAATCTTGTTCTGTGTGTAATGAACCAACAAGTTCCTGCTATTTCTTAAAAGGAAAAGTTTAACAAGATGCTGCCATTCTTGTACCATGTTAGACTGTTAGGCATCCCACAGTTGCAGAAGTTATGAGAGGGGTAAAAAGGATAATGAGGGGCAAGGATCAGAAAGAGGAATTAGGCTGTAATGACCTTGCTTATGTGGCAAGGGGTGTGGGAAGGAAATGTGGGGGAGCAAGGATGAAAGTTAGAAGAGGTCCAAGAGGATCATAGTGGAGTCATTCAGTCATGGAGTAAGGAAATTGAAGCCTTTGGGCAGGAAGGAAGCAGCCTCCCTATGTATTGCAGTATCTCTGTCTATTCTTTCTATTTCTGTTCTGTTTTCCATAGTTGTATGGATTAGTTCCTGGACTCATATCAGTAACAGTGATCATATTCCGGGTATTCAATAAAATTACTGTTATATTTGTGGGTTCTTATCATTCTGTTTTTGACAAGGAGTGTGTATAAAACTATGCAAGCTATTAATTTTCCTTATGAAATCATTTATGTCTGAACTAGAGATTGACAAATTTGCTTCAAAGCCAGTACCAAGACTTCTTTACTTTCATTTTCGTTTATTGACTGCCTTGGTTATCACTCTGGAAGGTTCACAAAAATTTAATCCTATAATTGCTATAGGCTTATAGCTGTCTTCGAATTGAAATAAATTTGCTCTAGGGAATACTTAGTTTAGTTGGAATTTAAATAATGGGTATTTCAGGAAAAGAGGAGTGTCCGACCAACATTTTCAGCTGAAAGAATATTCGGTGGCACTTTACTGGCGATGTGCTCCAACGATTTCATCTGCTTTTATGACTGGTCTGAATGCAGGCTGATCTATCGCATTGATGTCAATGTGAAAGTAAGTACTTTGATTAGGTGACATCTAATTATGTGCTCTCTTCCTTCTTATTCATTGTTTAATTTAATTTTGTTATTTATCTTGTGTCAGAACCTCTACTGGGCTGACAGTGGTGATCTAGTAACAATTGCTAGTGATACATCATTCTACATTCTGAAGTACAATGTGAGGATTTTCATGAACATCTTTTCCTTATAGTTGCTTTGAAGAACATCCCCCCCCCCCCCTAACACACACACACACACACACATTTCTACTGAATGTATATTTGGCAGATCTTTACTGGTAGTGCCCTTTAAACATATTGACTTCCATTATTGCAGCGTGATGTTGTTGTATCACATTTAGGTAGTGGAAGACCTGTAGATGATGAAGGTGTTGAAGATGCTTTTGAGCTCTTACACGAAATGAATGAACGTGTCAGGACAGGCATCTGGGTTGGGGATTGCTTTATCTACAACAATTCCTCTTGGAGACTTAATTACTGTGTTGGCGGTGAGGTATTAACTCTTTTCCCTTCTAGATTTCTAGTTTAAAAAAAGAATTGTGCATTCTTTTTTAATTGAACTACGAGGATCATGAGACATCTTGATACATAATGATTATGAATTTAGGTAACTACGATGTTTCATTTGGACCGCCCTATGTACTTGTTGGGATATCTTGCAAACCAAAGTCGTGTTTATTTGATTGACAAAGAGTTTAAGTAAGTGAAACTTCTGCTTGGATTATTCAAAGTTTTAAATTGCAGTAATCTTGACTATTTTTCTGTTTATCAATTGTTTTTCTCAGTGTTATGGGATACACACTGCTTTTAAGCTTAATTGAGTACAAGACACTTGTGATGCGTGGTGATTTGGAAAGGGCCAATGATATTCTACCATCAATCCCCAAAGAGCATCATAACAGGTAGCAGTTACCTTGTGTTACATTGCAAGATAATGATTAATTTTCTATTCAATATGTTGAAATGTGCTTCAGGTAGCAGTTACCTTGTGTTACGTTGCAAGATAATGATTAATTTTCTATTCAATATGTTGAAATATGCTTGATGTGTAGAAATTAAAAATGCTTTTGGTAACAGAACTATGCTTTATAAAATCATGTATATCATTTATTAGCATATTACATTCCGTCCACTTTTTGTTTTGTCCAAGACAAGTTTGGTAATCTTTTGACGCTTATAATTTTGTATGATTAATTGTTACATCTATCTTTGCTTGTCATATGCTTTTATGGTATTAAACTATTAATGCATAATGTTGTACAAATAACTACTACATTTCATTTGCCTGATACTTTGATTTAAAATTTTGTTCTATAGGCCATATTTGTTTATTCAAATTTCAGAGTTCAGTCATCGGATTTGAAGTTTGGTAATAGTGCTAATATATTACCTGAATCCTAATCAAAATACTTGATTTTATGGTAGTGTGGCTCATTTCCTGGAATCACGAGGGATGATAGAAGATGCTCTTGAAGTAGCTACTGACCCTGACTACAGATTTGATCTAGCAATACAGCTTGGAAAACTAGATGTTGCAAAGGTATGAACATGTAATATGTCTACAAGGAGATATTGTTTAATTTGTGAAAGTTGTTAACTTGGGTATCCAATGTTCTTCATTTCTCTTCATCAGTTTGATTTGTCATTTTATATCACAAATAATATACATCCTTTTTCCTTGCAGAGTATTGCAATAGAATTGCAGAGCGAGCCTAAATGGAAGCAGTTGGGAGAATTAGCTATGTCTACTGGAAAGGTGTTTTCTATGTGATTTATTTAGCCTATACTTAAAGCTTGATTGCACTCCTAAATATCCATAGCCAAGTGTATTAAAGATTGCCGTGATGATGTGCTACTGATTTTGACCATGTGCACATGATGTATATAGACCTTATTGAAGCTTTTGATATGCAAGAGACTATAGAGATTTTAGTATGGCCAAATTAAGATTTGCTTTGTTGCATGTTAGAAGTTATAGTCAGGTGCTTTGAGTTGTAGATGACGACTCTAGTGTATAATTAGGATGTTAAATGTTTTACTTCTTTTTCTTGTCAGAGTAAGTAATGATTCTAGAATGAGGGAATTTAAATGTTGATTCTTGTTAGAAATTTCTCTTGATCCATTGTAGCTCACCGTATTTTCCATTCTTGCAGTTAGAAATGGCTGAGGAATGTTTGAAGTATGCAATGGATTTGAGTGGCTTGTTACTGCTATATTCTTCTTTAGGAGATGCTGAAGGAATATCAAAACTTGCAATCCTTGCTAAGGAGCAAGGGAAAAACAATGTTGCATTCCTTTGCTTATTTATGTTGGGTAAATTAGAAGACTGCCTTCAACTGTTGGTAGAAAGGTAATCTACTAAAGTTGTGCTCTTCCCTTTATGACATTACTGATAGGGAAGGATTGATTAGAATGCAGTTACATTTATAGTTGAAGTATGCCTTTTGCAGCAATCGAATTCCGGAGGCAGCTTTAATGGCTCGATCTTATCTCCCAAGTAAGGTCTCAGAGATAGTGGCAATTTGGAGAAAAGACCTCAATAAGGTAATTTCTGATTCAGGTAGATGGTATTTACTTATGTTTGAACTTCCTGTTTTTTACCTTTGTGCATGATATTATATTATGAGAATCTGAATCCTCTACAGTCCTAATAAAAAACTGCGCCTTCTGCTGCTGAAAATATACGAGTTGACACCCATTCAATTATATTTGGTTTCAATATTTTATCATAAAATCAATTATTTTCAAGAGCTAAGATCTTCTGATCATAATACAATATTGCGGGTAGGAGCATCAGTTCTCATTCATTTGCCTTGTTTGGGTAGTCTTATCATGTTGACGAGTGGCTCATGGATTAAAGAGAGTACATATATTTTATTGCAGGTTAATCCAAAAGCTGCTGAATCATTGGCTGATCCTGAAGAATATCCAAATTTGTTTGAAGATTGGCAGGTTGCACTAGCTGTCGAATCTAAAGCTGTGGAAACAAGGTCAGTGCAGAGAACGCATATTTTATTGCATGTATCTTGAAATGTATATAGTTAGTAGATTAGTGTTTTTTTGTGTGCAAAACATCTTTAACTATGTTCTTTTATTATAGGAATGTGTACCCTCCTGCAGAGCAGTACGTAAACCATGCTGACAAATCACACATTACCCTTGTTGAAGCTTTTAGAAACATGCAGATTGAGGAAGGAGAGGAGCATCTGGAGAATGGGGATTCTACTCATGAGGTATTCTAAATTTAAAGCTAGCATGATCATTCAACTGGTTGCAAGAAATTCTCATAAACTACATGATATTATATTTTGTTTTATGCCTACATACACATAAAGAATAGCCTCAGTGCATTGTTAGTTGTGGTGTTTAGACTGTTGATTTATTTTGTTGTGCTTTTGTTGTAGTTGACTGAACAAAATGGAGAAGAGCACTACACAGAGGAGCAGGAGGAACAGAATGGAGAGGAAGGAAGCCAAGAGGAGGCAGTTGTAGTGGATGCAGATTCTACAGATGGTGCAGTACTCGTTAATGGTAACGAGGCTGACGAAGAGTGGGGTACGAATAATGAAGGAGCCCCGTCAGCCTAAAAGCAATTGGTTGGGGTGGTGTGAAAATCGAAATTTTGTCTCTGGTGATTAATTGTTTCTGAAGTGCCATTTCTAACTACCATTTGACAACTAGCTGTTTTTACTATAACTACTACTACCACCTGAGTCCTAACAATTCTAATTCCTCTCAATTTTTAATGTATTGGATACTACTATGCAATTACGCTGTATATTTGGGAATCAGGGAGAAAATAATAAAATAACGTCCATTGTCAATAATGAAACATTGACTAAATCTTGTGACTATTTTCCCATGATTATATACAACTATTGGGTTTGGGAGTTTGTAAAAGTCACCTCAATTAAGCTCTTTCCTTTTTAAATTTGTTCTGATTGGTTCTTAGTCCTAACTTAAATATTCATCTTTGTTGGCAGTGCTTGCACCAAGTCACTAGGTTCCATCAAGACAGTCGGTTCCAGCTTCTGGTATATTTTATGAGGTTAGGATTAAACTTTCATATTGCATTGGCTATGACATCTGGCCTTGCATTTGCAAAAATGTGAAAATCAGGAGTCAGGCTGTTTGGTCAATTTACTAATAAAAATATTTGCTCTACCAGGTTTATCAATCGAATAACAGTTTTTGGTTATTATTATGATCTTATTACCACCCGGAGATAGACTCTTTTTGGTTTGATTAAGCATTCCTTCATACAATTTGGATGCTCACATAGACGAGTAGTGTGCAAAAAGAAGACATGCTCGTGTTTATGTGCATCTGCAGATATCTGCATTGCATGTTTTTTGGATGATTATGCGTAACATAAACCTGATGGTTTTCTACTTCATTATTGTCAGTTTAATGTTCTTTAATTTAAAATGCAGGTCTTCTTAAGGTTCCATGAAGAGATTTTGTGGACTGGTTGTTTGTTTCCTGGTGTTGTGGTTTTGTAGTGCCCTGAATTTTGTCATTTTGCACGTTGTATGAACAATATTCCTTAGGGTCAGTTACAATTTACTAGAGTTTATATAGCACATTCTTTGAGGCTTTTACCTCAATATACTCGTGCCATTGTGAATGTAGAAAAGCGGAACTAGAGACGGGTGCCCGTTTAAACTCTAGATAGTTTTTTTTTTATAATATTTTTTCTTGACCATTATTTTAATTTTTATATTTTCCTGGATTGTAAACATGAATGGTTAATAGAGAAAATAATGATTCTTCCCAAGGTTGCTTCTGTCGTGTGTCGTCAACTGACAAGATGCTTTCACCAAGTTCTTCAACTTGCTGTTTGCAACCAGTATTTAGATCACGTCTTTGCATTTTTCCTTCTGAAAATGTGAAGTTCTCCGTGGACTTATGCATTTGTGGATTGGCAAAGAATGACGTAGAACATAGTGGGATAAAGTTTGGTTTCTTATAAAGGATCGTAATAATAATTTGATAGTTCATAGTTCATCCTCTGATTAAATAAAATAGGGTTGGAGACAAGGCTTGATTGGGCCATTTGACCATGGAGTCGGCTATTAAAAGGGATTAATTTTAAGCTAAACTATATAAAGTAAGCGTAAAATATCTGTCTCTACGAAGAATAGCAGACCCCCCCCCCCCCCTCCTCCCCCCAAAATAAACACATTCGTATTTTGTTTTTTCAGAAATTAATTTAATCGGAGGAAATTTTACGTTTTCTTTTTTGTTTTTTGCTTCGCGGAAATTTTACTTTTATAGACTAAAGCGAAGTTGAAAAATAAAAAACTTAATACTATGTTTTTTAATTAAAACCCCCCTACATAATTCGTATTTACAATTGGATTTGACTTTGATTCATTATGATTCCTTTTAACTATCATTTAATCTTATATTGTCAAGTTATTAAAATTTAACTGTTACAGTCACTATTTTAAAAGGTTAGTCTTTTTGTAAACACAAAAAATGGTAATTTTTAATGATTTGAATCCATAATTTTTTTGAGATGTGAGTCAAATTCTTACCGATTAGACTAATTTTGTTGATAATCACATTTTTTTAATGAGAGAAATCGTTTAAAAAGTTTTTTCTTGTCCGAAAAAGTAGATTTCATGTAAAAACCAAAAAGGTATTTAAATAAGAAGAAACAATCATAAGACATTATATAAAAAAATAAACATATCGAATGGCTTGTAAAAAAAATAATACTTGTATTACTCGAATTAAAAATCAAATGTAATTTTATATTAAAAAAATATTTTAACTATATCATTGATAATTAAATACGTGAAAGAGAAACTTGTTTACTGATAAAATATATCTTACTTTATTTAACTCGAATACTTAATATATACAAGATAAAAAAATGTTAATAAAAACTGTTTACGACAAAAGTGAAATTATTTGAATTTTCATGAATAATTGTAATTTTTATAATACTATTACGTTTTATCCTAATATGTTATATTTATTTAAGCATAAATTATTCTTATTAGAAAATGTTTTTTCATCAGTTATTATAAATATGTTTTTATCTTAACTTCCACTAAATTTTTATAAAACAATATATTCTCCATTAAATTTAAAAATAGACAATTTAACATAATTTCTATTTTAATTAATTAAATTTAGTTTTACCATATACTGCATAAGTAATGCACTACCTTTTGTAAAAAAATTATCAAAAATATTTCAAATACACCTCTCTTATTTTTTAAATAATGTCTTAGCAGCGAAATTTTAACAAATGTTCTCAAACTATTTCTTGGAGTACTTAGCAGATTCGTCTACTGTTTCATATTTCTCGTCTTTCTTTCTCGCATATTAGTTTTTCCATGTACCCAAAAAAAAAAAAAAAACTTTGGTTAATAAAATTCTTAAATTAATTTATTTTAAAGGGGAAATATTTATCCTTAAATAAAAGAACATTACTAATTATTAGTATTATTATTATTATGAGGAAATTACTGTATTGTTCGAACACAATAAGATAATAATGAGATAATATAGGAGTTAATATTATAAAAAAGCCACGTGTCTATATTCTGAACTTTATTTTCCCCTTCCCTGTTAAGAGAGAGTGAAATACTGGTGCCAGCTATGAGTCAGTAATTGCTATTACTGCCGCTATCTCTTCGCACTCTCCATCGTTTTAGGGTTTGCTCTTCACTCTTTATCTCTTAACATCTTTTCTCCTCATTTTTAATCTATACTTTCTTTCTTCTCGCCGATGTAACAGAATATCACGTCAATTCGTGAAATTGAAGGATTCCGACAGAATCGTACGAATTATTGTTCATTGTTTGCCTATTGTTCATTGTTTGCCTGTAAGTACTCTTTGCTTCTATATTCCTTCATTTTTAACATTTGGTTTGTTCCTTTCGCTATTATTTTACTATTTTCCCTAGGTTTTTATGCTTCCACACCCAGAAATAATTCGTATTACTTTTGCTACCCTGATTTTTGGGAACAGTATTCCTGTTTTCCAGATCCCTCTGATTGGTTTTGAGATTCCAATGGTTTTTCTTTTCTGTTAATCCTCATGTTATCTTCTCTCGCTTTTATTTATTTATTTTATGTCTTTCTACATAAAATGACAAGATTATTTATATTTAGGGTTTTGAGCTTATTGAAGCTTAAAAATTTAGCTGGGCAGCATCTGAAAATATGATATTTGAAGTATTGTTGTTTTTAATCGGTGTTTTAGTTATTTATCTCAGGACATAAAATGTTCAGACCGAATGCAAACTTGTCGAAACCAAATAATGCATTAGCAATTTACTGCTTTGGAATAATAGTTGCAATTCTTTTATATTTTACATTGTGTCGCTGGAGTGATTGCTTTGGCTGGTAGTCACTACTTGCTGGTTCTTGTGTAATGTTATGCCTCAAATGCTTTCTCGAGATGTTTATTCTCCCCGTTTAGTTTGTGCTGCTCTATGGGACCAAATTATTATATATTTATAAGGTGCAATTAGCATGGATAATTTAGGTGCTGCTGTTTACTAAGCCTTCTGTAGTTTTTCTTAGGAATAAAAATATGGTTACCTTGTTAAATTTATATGGATGTGGTGGGATTTTTAATCTGCATGTGTTTTTTTGGTTGGTATTTTCTTAGTTTATGGTATTTTTGCTATAGCATGTAGCTTGTTTTGAGGTTTTATAACTTGTAGCCATGGTTTGGTTGAGATCAAATAGGAAGCAAATGAGAAGAAGTTTTCAAATTTTTGTGTGGGTCCCCACACATTTATCTCTCTACTTAAACTCAAATATTTCTTTTCTCTTCTCTCCAACCAAACAATCCTGTATTGTGTGTTTTATGATTTTATAATACATGTTATGTCATGGAGAAAAGAATGAGGATTGTAATTTCCTGATTGCAGCTATTGTAGTGCTCCAACTTGGTAAACTAGAAGTTCATATCTATTTCTTCAATGGGGGATGCTGAGAATGCCCTTCCACCTTCAAAGAAAAGGGCTGCTGGAAGGGAGCTGACTCGAGATACTCCTATTGATGATGAGGAAGATGCCCTTGAGCTTGAGACTGGCACTTTCAAGAGAGCCAGCCAAGAGGTTATGGGCACCAGAAGGATAGTCAAAGTTCGTCGCCAAGCAACTAATTCTGCTCCTTCTGCAAATCCTTTTGCTGGAATACGCCTGGTTGCTCCCACTGAATCCAGTGCTAATCCTGCTGAGACTACTACTGAGGTACAATCAGCTGGGGAAAACTCCGTTGCAGATGAATCAAAAAGTAATGATACAGCTAAGGATTCTGAGAAAGCAGAAGATGAGGAAACTAAGCAGTCTGAGAGCAAATCCGATGAGGCAGAGGATAAACTTACTGAAAGTAAGGATGCTGCTGAAGAAAGCAATGCAGACAAGGAGCATAAGGAAAGTACTGATGACAAATCCAAGGTAGATAAGGAACAAAATAAGGATGTCACTGAAAGTGGAAATGAGGATAAGAAGGATGCTACACACAATGAAAGTGCCAGCAAGTTAGATAAAGAACAAACTGGGGATGACAATGATTCTGAAAATGATAAGAACGAGAACACTGACAATGTGGATAAGAAGGACAGCAAAGCTGAAAGTGCAGAGCCAAGTGCTGAAGGTGGCCATTTGAAGTCATTTCAACTGCTCTCAAGTAGCCAAAATGCCTTTACCGGTCTTGCTGGTACTGGATTTTCTAATTCCTCATTTTCCCTCAGTTCCATTTCAAATGAAGGGTCTGGTTCTATTTTTGGACTGAAAAGTGATAAGCCCTTTGGTCTTGGTTTATCTAACAATGGAAGTTCTCTTTTGGGGGCATCTGGGGCCTCTGCTGTTTCTAAGAATGAGGGAAGTGGATTAGCAATGCAGGAGGTTGTTGTTGAAACCGGGGAAGAAAATGAGAAAGTGGTTTTTAATGCAGACTCAGTATTGTTTGAGTTTGCTGATGGAAGTTGGAAGGAACGTGGAAAGGGAGAACTGAAGGTTAATGTTTCCAGTGAAACCAAAAAAGCCAGACTTCTAATGAGGTCTAAGGGAAATTTTAGATTGATTTTGAATGCACGTCTTTACCCTGATATGAAGCTCACAAATATGGACAAGAAGGGTGTTACTTTTGCCTGCATCAATAGTGCCAGCGAAGGGAAAGGTGGTCTTTCAACATTTGCCTTGAAGTTCAAGGACGGCTCCATAGTAGAGGAGTTTAAAGCCACTGTCATGGAACACAAAGGTGAGACATCCACAGTTCTCAAGACCCCTGAAAATTCTCCAAAGGCTTCTGATGATTGAGAGACACTCCTTACTCATGTCTCACAATGTCTGTCTCGTTAGATGTTCCTTCACAAAGATAATTTGCTATTCTGAGTTCGTTTGCCCTTGTGTGGCATAGTCTATTATACTTAAATTAGTGTACTTGAATTTGAGTCAAGTCTCCAACTGATAATGGAACTTAATTTTGGATTTAGGCTGCACAGTTTTAACGCTTGAACCCTGAAACGTTCAATAGTGCTGTTATTTCTTGAGCCTGGAACTTTGTCAAATTTCAAAATCACATTGAACTTTGCTATTGTGATGTTACCGTGACAAGATCACTTTTTAACTAAAACTACAGGTAAATAGTCATTATCGTTCCTGATTGTGTAAAGCGTTGACAAATTTATTCCTAAAAGATAAAAATTTAAAATTTTGTCCCTGAAAATGAAAAAAGTATGACAAATTTATTCTTTCATTAATTTTCATCCGTTACCGTTAATATTAGGGATGAATTTGTCAGTGCGTTGCACATTCAGGGACGAATTTGTCAGTTTTCTATCTTAAATATAATTTAATCTTTATATTCTCTCTATTTTAATCATTGTAAGCATAACATTATAATAAATACTTAAAAATTAGGAAAATAAGCATAAGTTAAAATAAATATAATAATAAGTATAATATTAATTAATAAACATAATTTGTTTATTGTTGTTAAATTTCTATTATAACAACATTATGTAATGACAAGATCAAGTTAAGTTTTATTTTTTTGTAAGAATTAACTTGATGGCTATATATTTTTGTTTGGGTCTCATATTTTGAGTAAGGTATCATCACATTAGAAATTTCAAAGCAAAAATATGAGATAATATTTACTCAAAGTATGAGGCTCAAACAAATTCAAATGTACAATCATTAACTTAATCCTTAAAAAAAAAGACTCAACTTGATTTTGTCATTATTTAATGTTATTACAATATAAATTTTAGAGCAACATACAAATTATGGTTATTAATCACTAAATTTGTAATGTGACACTACATTACCCAAAATATGAGATCCAAACAAAAATGCACAGTCATTAAATTAATCCTTACAAAAAAATGAGACTCAACTTAATTTTGTCATTATCTAATGTTGTTACAATATAAATTTTAGAGCAACATACAAATTATATTTATTAATCAATATTATACAGTTTGTTTTAACTTATGTTTGTTTTCCTAATTTTTAAGTATTCATTATAATTTTATGTTGTCAGTGATTAGAAAAGGGAGAATATGAAGATTAAATTATATTTTAAGTAGAGAGCTGACAAATTCGTCCATGAATATATAGTGCGCTGACAAATTTGTCCTTAATATTAACGGTAACGGACGAAAGTTAACGGATGGATAGATTTGTCACACTTTTTTCATTTTCAAGGATAAAAATTTAAATTTTTATCTTTCAGAGATAGATTTGTCAATGTTTTACATATTCAGGACGAAAATGACTATATATATATATATATATATATATATATATATATATTAGCTGTGAACTTTTCAATGATATTCCACTTATGACCATTGCAGTCATCGGCAACACAAAACAGAGCACAACTCAATCACCTAGTTAGTGTCACTTTAAACCTGGCATTTTTTTGTGTGGGTTTCCACTCATCAATATCAATTGGCTAAGTTAGATATAGTACTACACATTCTGTTTTGCTGCAAGATATTTATTAGGAATTTATCTAATATATATTTGATAAAATTTATTAAGTCAGTTGCGTATAATTAACGTTTTTTGTATAATTTACTTTGGGGGCTTTTTGTAATACGGGATGAGAAAATGGGATGTAAGAAAGGAAGGTAAAGCAAGCTAATCAAACAATCACCAGTAGGTTATTGTGTTCCTTCTTTATGAAAACAATCTACTTGTATATCAGAAAGAAAAAATATCTATTTTTTCCTATTTTCTTTTTTACATGACTGAAACGTGGACAAATGTTGCTTGCGTAGAGATGTAGGAGTACAAAATTAAAAAAAAAAAAAAAGAGAGAGAGTGAAAGAGAGAGAGAGAAAAAAAAAAACTATTTCTAATATTTTATTGAAACGGAAAAACTAGAATATAGAGAAAGATAAATGAAACCAAATAAATATAATGGGCTTGAATAAAGTTGCACTAACCTGTTTAATTCATTTAATATATTTTTTAAAAAATAATTATTTATTTATTAAAAAAATTGAAAAGGCAAACTAACCATCTAATTTAAATATGTTTTGGGTGGATCATGGTCTTTATAAAATTGTTTTTAAATTTTTTTGTAAAATTTCTTCTTTTTTTTATGTGTTGGTAGGGTCTTTTTATCGTAATG
>PYAF01004126.1:472999-497915 GCA_007407185.1 Glycine tomentella | reverse complement strand
AATATAATTTCAAAATCCAAATAAAAAAATAGCTCAATGACCTAATTAAAAATTCTCAAATAATTACGGAAACTTACAAATTAATTTAATCTTTTCTAAAACTAATTTCTAAAATAACTGGTTTCAATGTGTGTATTTTACGTGGTAGTTTTTTATTTTTATAAGATTAAATCTTATAATAAATAAATATCCTAAAATATTAAAATTATATTATAACTCAAAATTATAATAAATAAATAATTTTTTGATATATAAGTTATATTTTGTATAATATTAAATAAATTAAATTATTATATAAAAATATTTAAATTATTATTAATATTAGTAACCTCTTTTAAAAATACATAAATTGAATTTAGAGATAAAGATAAAAGATGATAAATTGGAAAATATAATAATTGAAAATATCAAATTATAACTATAAATAATATCAACAAATAATCTACGCAATAAAAGTAGGCATGATAACATGATGGAGCGAGTGGGAAAGGAGGGCTGGGGTTAGTCTCCGTAATCGCCCCCGACTCCTCAAGTCTTTTTCGTCCTTATCCCTAATTCTTGTTAGAGTTCAAAAATTCATCATGGCTTCTGCTTGGGATTTGGTTCCTCCGTCTTGTCCCACCTTCGATCCTATCTTATTTTTAATTCATAAAAAATAGAAAAAATAAGACATTTGTTTTTGTAATTAGACTGAATTTATTAGAGTATACTAAATGAAATTTGAAGTAAAAATTGTTTGATCTCATTTAGTTTTGAATAGTTTAAAAAATAGTGATCATGACACCTTCTTTATCAACATTGAAATTTAAGTTTTTAGCTAAAATTAAGTAAAAATTGTTTACTCTTAATTATTTTTTTAGCTCAACTTGAAATTAAGTAAAAAGTTGTACAAAATTATAATGAAAACAACAATTTCACACATAAAACAAATGTTAATCCATTAAAATTGTAAGGTTATAATAGTAATTTTAAATATTTATTATATCATAATAACAGTGGGGCGAGGGCAGGGACTAGCAGACCCGATCTCATCCCTGAACCTGACTTTCTCAATTGGAAAAAACTCGAATCGAACCCAATTAACTTGGTTTTTCCCCTCAAAGTTGGGACGAGTCCGGTTCGATCCCTGCATGGACGGGTCTGGGTTGGTCCTCGCAGGGACGAGTACACTTGTCATGCCTAACTAGCAATGTAAAATAATTTTACACTATTATTCAATCACAAACTATCATGTGTGATAAGTTTGCAAATTTTTATGATAATTACATTGAAAGTCATAAATAATAAAAATTTATATTAGTTAACAATGTAAAATTATGAGTTCATAGATATTAAACTCTAAAGATAAAAAAGATATATTAGAAATACTTAGGGGAGAGTGAAGAAGGAACATGTATCTAAATTATATTTTAGCTACAATATATAATAATTATATATATATATATATATATATACAAAAGTTATGTTTTAGATTTATATTAACTAATTTAAATTGTGATATAGAGGTATTTTAAATATTGATAATTTATTTTAAATACTTTAAAATTTAATTTATAATTATTATGAAGAGAATAATCATATTTGGTGTCATATTTTTTTTGGAAATTTTTATCCTTAATTATTATAAATTAATACAATATTTGATTTTAAATTTCAATAATAATTACATCTTTTGAAACAAATTACACTTAATTATATGAGTGTTCACGGGTATGGGTCATCCGTGAATCCGAATTGACCCAAATCGATCCAGATAGTTTGGATTGGGTCATTTATGTATTTGGGTCAAAATCAAACCGAACCGATCAAAAGGGTTCATATATGGATTGAGTCACGGGTTTAGATCTATAAATCCAATCAAAATCAAACTAAACCAATCAAAACCGGTCAAAAATTTTAGAGTTATTTGGTTTGATTTTAAATATTTTTAATATTAGACTCCAAGTGTTAGAACTGCAAAAATTTATAATATTAACAAATCATGTTTTTTTATTTATTTCAGCAAATTTGGTTGTAACAAATATAGTTACGCTAAAGTTTATTGCAAGAAATTAGTTTGTAGGAAATAATTGTAATTCAGACTATTATAGTAAATCTCGTTAAAGAATATTTTGTTTTAATTTATATTAGTCTATTTTAGAATATTATGTTAGTGGTATTAAATGAATCAATTTTACTACTTCCAGACATTTGATAATATTGTGTTAATGTAAATAGTCATTTTCATCTCTCAATGTATAAAGCACTGACAAATTCGTCATTGAAAGATGAAATTTCAAATTTTAGTCTCCGAAAGTAAAAAAAGTGTAATAAATCCATTCATTTGTTATCGTTAATGAACTAACTTACGTGACATAGAGAAACAAAAATGTCACAAAAATAATTACCAACACGGTTGCTGAATAGATTTCATCAAAATGTTAGTAAGTTTTCATTGGGCCAAAATGTTAGTAAGCTTTCATTGGACCAAAGTATAGTATCATGTTATTATATTTCAATAATATGTCAATGATATGAGAAGACAAATAAATAATTGTAACAAATTTGTAATACATGTAAATGAAAATACTAAAATTTGAAAGTGCAAGACATAAAGTGTTTTTTTTGTATTAGTTTAAAATAACGATAAATGATAGTAAATTGAAAATGATAAATAATTAAAATATTAATTAGAAAAATTAAGATAATATATGAAATTACATATCTAAATAAAGAAAGAGAGATAATATTAGAGACATGTAATAGAAAGAGTGTTTTATCCTTGATGAATTTTAATCCCAATGCAGATATAAGTGGAACTGGATCAATCTCATCCATTTAATTTATTTATTACATAATAAATTCATATTAAAAATTAGATTTGATTAATTTTAATGGTTAGATTTGCAGTGTGCAATTTTTTTGTACAGGATCTGGATCTGTGAGCAGTGATATCTCACGTGTCATAATTCAGTAGAGAAACCAATCACTTGTTCGTTACTCCCAAATCCGGAACTGACATTGAAATTCCTGAAATACCCTTCTATTTTCTTCGTTTCTCGGTTTCAATTGCCAACTACACAAATCAAATCTCCCAAATTATCTAATCTAGGGTTTCGTTTTCGCAGGGCGCAACCCTTACCTTCCACTCTCACCACCGCACCCAATAATTAACCCTTCATTCTTTCTCTCACGCTCTTTGGGGTTTCCAATTGACTGCGCTCATTAACTTTTCTCTTCGTTATTCGACGCTCCACAAGGTTTTCGTGCGTTTCGGTGTTTGCGTTTGATTCAGATTTTTCGGGTTTAGGTTTTTGAGGGGTTTTAGGAATGGCTACGGCGACTGAAGAAGGGGTTGAGTACGAGAGTGATCCCGAAGAGGCCACGAGGTCGCTCGCAATGCGGAGAAGGCGCGAGGCCAGTGATGATGAAGAAAGTGACGCCGACGCTGACGGAAGAGACGCCGCCTCCGATCGACGGATATCTCATTCCGTTGACTCCGACGGCGAGGGCGGCGTGGCAGATTATGATGACGAAGAAGAGGAAGAAGAAGAGGTAGAAGAAGAAGAGGTGGAAGAAGAAGAGAGGAGTCAACATGAACATGAAGGAGGTGCTAATGGGACAGTGGTTAAAGATTCTGATGATGCTGATGTGAAAGCCCCTTTAGAGGAATCTGGGAATGGAGATGAAGAAGAGAAGAAGGAGAATGAACCATTTGCGGTGCCCACTGCTGGAGCATTCTATATGCACGATGATAGGTTCAGGGACAATGCCGGTGCACGCCACAGGTATCTAAATTTTCACTCAAACTTCTGCATAGTATGTGTGTGTGTAGTGTCACGTGGTTGATTTTAAGGTTTTATTTTCTTTTTTGTTCTTTTGTGTTTTTTAGGCGAATGCGTGGTGGAAGGAGACTGTGGGAGTCCAAGGATGATAGGAAGTGGGGACATGATAAGTTTGAGGAAATTACTTCGCAGGAAAGGCAGTATAAAGAGGTGATGATTTTGTAAATATGTAGTAGTATAACTTCTTTTTTTTTTTTGGTTTTTTGAAGTGAAAGAAACATGCTAATGCATTCTGTATAAAATTTAGGGAAGGAGACCTTCTAAGGGTAATTTTCGAGGCCGTGGTGGTAAAACTCGAGGTGTTGATAGCAGTGGAGGATATGTTAGAGGTAACAGGAAAGGGTATGATAACAGAGGCAATCAAACTCAAGCACCAAAGAGTATTGTGCGAGGGAGAGGACCCCGGAGGTACGAGCCTACTAATAAGAACAATGATTCAGCATCCCAGGTGCAAAATAAACAGTGAGTACTTTGTATTTTGTAGGATTTCGTGCAACCTATACATGTTAAGGCTTTCTGATCATAATTTTGTTTTGTTATTTTCTAAGATCTGGGATGCAGCCAGAGATAACATCACATGCTATTTCGGGAAAAACTTTTGCTCCTGTCTCTAATTCGGAGCCTGATCCTGTGCCTGCTAAGAAACAAGTGTTTGCATCAAATTTGAATTATGCATCTCCCCCTTTTTACCCTTCGAGTTCTTCCAACAAAGATATAAGTGTGGCACCAAAAGGGGATGTCCAAATGTGTGGTACAGCCAGGAATGTTCGCTCTGGTGTCATGAATGAGGGTTTTTTGGTTCAACAGAACAGTGCACTTCTTCGGGGAAAGAATGTTGTTGATCATGTCAGCATGGAGAAGGTGTATATTGATGGGCCTGGTGCACCATCTGCTGGAAAGGCTTTTAATAATGTGCATATTCCACCACCTGGATCTTCTGGAGTTAATGCTTCTCAATCTGCTCATCCAAGAGGTCACGGGAGGGGTAGAGCAGTGCCGGTACAGATGAATTATCAGCCTGTTACCTCTCATAATCAAGTAAGTAAGATTGATCCAACACAACTCCAGGCTATTCAGAGAACTGCTCCAGGGCGAACTTCACCTTCTTTGCAAACCCCTGCTCCACAGGTTGGTAATCGACCTGGTAGTGGGTCTCAAGCTTCATCTCCCCCCAAAACATCCAACACGATTAGTTCATTGGATTCTGGAGAAATTGATGCAGCTTCAGATCCCAGTAAATTGAAGGGTGCATTGGTTGGGAAGGGAAGGGGAGCTCCCCAGGGTAGTGGAAGGGGCTCTTTTGTTTATGGTGGAGCTATGGGGACTGCTGGAAATATCAGTGGTAGTCATGGAGATCAGAACTTCCCAACCTTCTTGCCAGGTCAGTTTTTAATAAGCTGTTTTCTTGATAAGTATCAGCAGTGCCAACTTAGTGGAAAATTGGGATCCAATAGATTTATTGTAACTTTGCATTTCTGTTGTTGGAATACAACGTTCTCATGCACCTGAAGTAGAATAGCAGCATTACTAATCTGAAAAGTCAAGTAGTTACTGGTTTGGTTGTGTTTTCTACCTGTGATTCTTTCAGAGCAGATGCAGATTGTTTTTTTTTTTTGTTCTTTAATCAATTTTGCTGATTTTCATTTGGCCCTTGTGGGACACAGTTATGCAATTTGGAGGGCAGCATCCCGGTGGCATAGGAGTTCCTGCTGTTGGCATGGCATTCCCTGGATATGTTGGTCAGCCTCAACTTGGTTTGGGAAACTCTGAAATGACCTGGTAAGGATATTAATGACTGAAGTTTACCAGATGTTGACATGGTCGAAATCTCCCTGAGTGTGTGCATTTGTGTATGGTGCTCACTTGCAATTTTGTCTAAGAATTTTATAATCAATATGATATTTAACTACACTATTGGTTGAAATATCCTTACAAGTGTCTTCATATACTTTTATTTTGTAAGTAAAACACTTATGTTCCTTTTTAGCTCCTTTGGAACACTATTTAAGTAGTTCCTTTTTGGTTTAGGCTACCAGTTTTGACCGGGGCAGCAGGTGCTTTAGGGGCTACGTATTGTCCACCCTATCTCACTGTTGATGGTTATCATGCCCGACAATCAGGACAAACATCTGCAACAACTACTTCAAGGTTGGTACTTTTATAGCTTTGTTATGAACTCATAGTTTTACTTCTTAAAATTGCATGGCTTGGCATGAATGGTGATCTTTATATTTTATTTCAATTTGTGTGAACTTGTGGGGTTGGAAGAGGGCGATTCATAATGAAATGGCTTTTGTCATGCTTTTCTTTCCTCCATGCTAGATTTGATGTTGCTGTAGCTTTTTGATGGTTTTGTGATTTCTGTTTTCATGATTGAATCTTTGTAGCAAAGAAAATAATGTGAATAAAGCTAATAATGAATGGAAGCCACCACAGAAATCAGGTATGTCATTGATATTCTTTTTCCATTTATGTTGTTTACACATTGCCATTGGATGTTAATTTATTTTTTGGAATTGATCTGTCTGCAGAGCCTGTAAATGATGAGTTTGGACAGCGGCAAAATAAGCCCCGCAGGCAAGTTGATTTGCGGAAACATTTTCATTTCGGTCATCTTAAATGAATTTTCCTTTTTGGAATGCTTGATCATGGGTTTTTCCTTTTTTTGTGGGGTGGGGGGAAGGGGGATCTTTTTCTTTGGATTCTAGGGGTAATACTGCTGGCATATATTTTAGTTAGATCATCATGAACTCAATGAATGTTGGTTATGTTTCATGCAGATACTCGGAGATGAATTTTGGGCAATGAAGTGTTATAGAATGCAACTTGTTTGAATAAAAAGCTAAGGTATGTTATTTTCCTCTATTAATTAATGCATCATTATTCTTACTAGTGTTATAATTTTCTTAGTTTTCAAAATTTTTTGTATTGCAGGCCTTCTTCCTCTTGGTCCTTTGTCTTCCAGCTTTGGTTCTGTGGAGTACTTTGGGCAGCGATATGTTTCAAGAATTTTTAGGTGATTACAGAACTTATATTTTCATTGGGAATATTTTTTGAAGTTATATTTCCCAGTTCCCGCATGTTTTGGGATTGGTCCCAGGGTTTCCCCTTGGGCTTTGTAGACTGATACACAGCTCTTTTTTTCTCTCCGTGTTCAAATTTTTCCCTTGCAGTTATATAACGCCTGTTCATGCTGTTCTCCATTTAAAGAAGTTAGTTGCAGCTTGACAGGTGGTAGTTGCTTATGTAATTGTGCGGTAAGTATAAATAAATTTGAAGTTGATGTCCTTGTAATCGTTGCTGAGGAAATTATGACAGTTGTTGGCTTTTTTGCCAGATTTTTCTTGCATTTTGCTTTCGTGAAGCTCGTGAGAAACATAGGCAGGTTTTTCTACAACTATGAATGTCGGAAAAAAGAACGACGATTGTTTTGCAGCAACTAATTGCTCGTGAAGATGAAAATTTGTCGTGTAAATGTTTTTCTTGGTCATCTGGTATGTACTTGTGGTAAATTTATTACGAGACGTCAAATAGTGTAATCCTCTTATTTTTCCAAATTCAAATTAGTGTTTTTGATTGAGTAATTTATAGTTTCTTCTATTGAGATTCAGACTTCGTGTCATCTCTGAAGGGAAGTTAATTTAGTACTGTTACCCAAGGCACAGGTTTGGTATTCCATTAAAAGGATAGTTTTTATTTTGTTATCCTCTATATCTTGGTTGATTAAATCGAAATTAAGGAAATATATAATTTTAGTCCTCGTAAATGTATTTAATTTACTCTTTGCTCCTTCAAGTTATGTGAAGAAAAAAAAAAAAGTTTTTATCGTAATTTATGTAGGATAGATATATTATTACATTAGAATGATTGTATGCCATGTACTATTAAGTGGTGATAAGAATTATTTTAAAAATTGTAGTGTTGATGATGAAACCCCAATAAATTCGAAAAGTCGCTTCATATAACGTCGTCAACAATGTGCTTCATATAAGTATTTATTGGATATATTAAAATCTCGAAAAAATGCGCTTCGTCAATTTTAGTCGATATATATTAACTACGAAATTGTGACTTTTTTCATGATGGTGATGTATGATATTTCGTATAAATTAGTAGTATTCTCCATTTTTCCTCTAGTCGATTTTAGTTAGAAAACTGACTTGTGAGATTTAATGTTTCGAGATAATTTTTTTGGTTAAATTATGATTTTGTTGTCTAACTTATTATTTAGGTCTAGTTTGATTTTTTTAATTTTTTTTGGTTTAATTTGGTATAATATATATATTTTGTGATAGTTTAAAATTAAGAAATAATAATATTAAATTAATATAAATTGTGATTTTTAAAACCGTAGAATTAAATTGCATCATTTTTAAAAATTAGAAGATTAAATTAAATTTAAAAAATAAGTTAGAAGATAAAAAAAATAATTTAATCTTTTTTCTTCTATATACTATTCAGTATTGCCTGACTGCCTGCCAATTAAAAAGTAAAATCTCATCATATATTTATTTCTTTTCCATTTTTTTTTTTTCATTCTTAAATATAATCCTGGTCATCATATTTTGTGAACTCTATAATTTGGTCTCCTGATATTTGATTTTCCAATTTTGAACAAATTACAATTTTGTTTATATTAATTTTCAATGAATTTTTTTTATGATATCTTAAATAAATATATTAGATATAAGGTTCAATTAGATTAAAATAAAAAATAAAATCTTGACAAAATTAAAGATTAAACTAAAATTATGAATTTTTTAAAATAAAAAGTAAATATTTTAATTTTAAATTGGATGAATCAAAATTGAGGATTGAATAAAATAATGAAACTTAAATTACATTTAAGTTGATGTATCTTCAAGCGTAAAATTTGAAGGAATGTCTTTTTTTTACCCGGTTATCCAACAGTAGTGTTAAATGTTAATTGTAATTTATTTTTATGGAAATCTTAATTAAATTTTAACTAGAATAGCAAAAGCGTAAATTTTAATTGTAATTTTAAAACTGTCATTGTAAGATGATATCCATCGTATCACCATGTTTGATGGATGTACGGTTTTTTTTTTTTTTTTTCTTTTGGGTGCATAAAAGATCTAGACTGAACAAAAATAGAAAAGATCATTGTACACTTCTTTTTGCCATCCACAATAAACCAGCTTGAATAAGGAATTATAGAAATGTGAGAAAACATTACTTTCGATCTAAGTATATTAACATCAACAGCAACAATAACACTTTTAATCCAAGTTAATTGATATCGATGATAGATGAATCTAATGATAAATCGAAAATGAGACAAAGAAAGGGAGAAGGGAAAAAAGTGAAAATAAGACACGAGAAAAAAAAAACTAAGATAAAAGAGAGGTGAAAGGAAGAAGAGGAAAAAAAAAAAGAAAATAACTAAAACAAGAGAATGACTCGAACATAAAACTACTAATGATTTAACCCTCCACCAAGCTTATAATTTCTCTTCACTCCGTCCTAAGACATACTGTCCGTCAATTTATATCTCACTCTATTAGGTCATGTTTAACTATCTTTCCCCCATGTAAGTTTCAGTCGACCTCTACCTCTCTTTGTGTCGAGCTCTTGGTAACAAACTCTTGAGCATCCAGTGACCGTCTCATAACGTACCCAAACCACCTCAATCTATGCTCTCTCATCTTTTCATATACCGGTACCACTGTTACCTTCGTCGAATATCCTCATTTCTTATTTTATCCATCTTTGTACATCCACACATCCACCTTAACATTCTTATTTCTGCTACTCTATTTTATGTTCATGTTATCTATGTGTTGGTCAACATTCCGCTCCATATAGCATTGCCGATCTTACAACTGTTCTATAGAATTTTTCTTTTAGCTTAAGAGAAATTTTGCGGTCACACAAAAATCCTGATGCACTCCGTCATTTCATCCACCCTGCTCTAATTCTATTATTTACATCCTCATTAATCTCACCACCTTCTTGCAACATTGATCCCAAGTATCTAAAAACATATTTCTTGGGTACCTTCTGACTGAGTATATGCACTATGTCTTGATCACCATCTCGTACCCGCGAAAACTCACACTTCATATACTCCGTATTGCTCTTGCTTATCGTGGATCCTTTAAACTCCAAAGTGTTTCTCCACAATTCCAATTTCCTATTAACACCATCTTTGGTCTCATCAGTAAGCACAATATTATCTGCAAAAATCATACACCACAACACTTCCTTTTGAATATCTTTCGTTAGTTTATCCATCACTAAGGCAAAAAGATAAGGACTAAGAGCTGAACTTTGGTGAACACCTACCGTGATAGGAAAATACCTTGATGTTCCATTACAAGCTTTCGCATGTGGTAGCCTCATCATACATATTCTTGATTGCATTAACATACTTTAATGCTACATTTTTTTCTCAAGAGTTCACCATAAGACTTCTTTTGGGACTCTATCATATGTTTTCTCAATATCTATGAATACCATATGTAAGTCTTTCTTCTTTTTCCTATACCTTTCCATCAATTGTCTCATAAAAAAATAGCTTCCATGGTACATCTTCCTGGCATGAATCCAAATTGATTTACGAAAATCTTGGTCTCTCTCCTTGGGCGATGTTCGATAACTTTCTCCCACAACTTCATAGTATGGCTCATGAACTTGATGCCTCTATAGTTTAAACAAATCTGGATATTTCCCTTGTTTTTGTAAATTGGTACAAGCGTACTTTTCCTCCAAACATTCGACATCTTATTTGTTTGAAAAATCCTATTAAAAAGATTGGTCAACCATTTTATTGTCACATTTCCTAAGCCTCTCCACACTTCGATAGGGACGTCATCATGTCTCAAAGCTTTATTATTCTTCATCCTCTTTAAAGCCTCTTTAACTTCATATGTATTAATTCTGCGCACAAATCTTTTATTCAGATCATCAAAAATTTCCTCCAAAACCATCTCACTCTTGTCGCAATTTCCATTAAAAAGTGTTAAAATAGTTTAGCCATCTTTCACTTACATCTTCATGCCTTACCAAAAATTTTTGATTTTCGTCCTTAATATATCTAACTTAGGTGAGGTTTTTACTCTCCTCATCCCTCATTTTTATAAGTTTGTAAATATCTTTCTCCCCATCCTTACTCCCAAGATATTAAAATGCTTATTACATACTAAACTTCTTACTAATCATTAAATGAACAATTTAACCTATGACGAATTATTTCCATAAAAAATAATAATTATACGTAGTAATATTCATAATCAATATTATTTAATAATTTAACAATATTCTCATCATTAAACAATTAAAAAAAATCTAAGATTCCTCCAAATGAAAGTCAAAGCGGTGGGACCAAGGTCAAACGGCAAGGTGGCCGTTGGATTGATCAAAGGGTGAGAATGTTTGGGTGATAAAACTCACCAACGGTGCCGTGCAGGTGCAGCGAGAGAGGGAAGAAAGATCGCACGTGTACGACGCACGTGGTAGTATGAATTTGTCTCAGAATCAGAGTAGACCGAGACCCTTGTAATTGTTTCTTTCTCTCTTTCTCCTTCCTACTAATGACTCTCCGAGCGTGTTTTGACCTTAACGTGTACAATACAACGTGTTGAAGGAAGCTTAGCTCAGTGATGAATTGAAGGACCAACTTCAAGAATCGCTCTTCAAACTCAAATAATGCCCAGATCTTCAACGATCCAAGTAATGCCCTTCTCTTCTCTTTTTTCTATTTTCTCCCTCTATTGGGTTCCTTGGTTAAGTAACTTTACTTTCTTCATTTCTTGCTAAGACATGAGTTTCCTTTTTTTTGGTTTAGAATAAATAAATAGAAACCCAACTCTGTTTCGCAACTGTTAAAATTGTGATCTTTTACTTCCAATGTTTCTTGATAGACTTCTGTTTGGTAGAAGGAGCAATCTTTAAAGTTAAGGAATAACTGAACCATCTTGCAGAACTGCTTTTTCTTGTTTTCTGTTTGGATGAATTATGATGGAGAAATTAAATCTTTGTAGCTTACTTCTTCCGTGTGGTGAATTCAGAAAACTACTGTTCGAGTTTGAAGCATTCCTGGAAGCTTTGGGTTGAATTTCGAGTGAGAATTGTCCCTATAAGAGGATAGGATTAGGCTTCTTTAGTGATATGATAGTTCTGGAAAATAATGGAGGAAAGCATCAATAGAGGGGAATATCAGCCTAATTTGGCTAAACAGTCTTCTTTGAGGTTAGGTGGCAGTTTTAAATCAACACTGTCTGGAAGATCAACTCCGCAAAATTCCCCTTCATTTCGGCGACTTAATTCTGGCCGAACGCCTAGAAAGGAAGGAAGGAGCAGCATAGGTGGTGCACTGTGGTTTCGAAGCAATCGTTTACTTTTGTGGTTGCTTCTAATCACCCTCTGGGCTTATCTTGGATTTTTTGTTCAGTCCAGGTGGGCTCATAGTGATAAGAAGGAAGAATTTTCTGGCTTTGGAACCGGGCCGAGAAATACCAACTCAGATGCTGAACAGATTCAGCGACGTGATTTGCTTGCTAGCAATAAATTATTATCTGCTAATAATGACACTGATGCAGATATAGCAGGGATTAGTAAAACTATAAATGTAGCTTTGGCCAAGAACAACAATGATGTTCCATCTCATCGGAAAACAAGCTCAAAGAAGAGGAGCAAGGGCAGACGTTCTTCGAAAGGTAAATCACGTGGTAAGCTGAAACCAACTACAGAAATTAAGAACACTGATATAGAGGAGCAGGAGCCAGAAATTCCTACAACCAATAGTACGTATGGATTGCTTGTTGGTCCATTTGGCCCAATGGAGGATAGAATTCTGGAATGGAGTCCTGAGAAACGTTCTGGGACATGTAACAGGAAGGAGGACTTTGCACGTCTGGTTTGGTCCAGAAGATTTATCTTGATATTCCACGAGCTTTCCATGACTGGAGCTCCACTTTCAATGATGGAGTTGGGAACTGAACTTTTGAGCTGCGGGGCTACTGTTTCAGCTGTTGTGCTTAGCAGAAAAGGTGGTTTGATGTCAGAGCTTGCTAGGAGACGGATCAAGGTGCTTGAGGGCAAAGCAGATCTCAGCTTCAAAACTGCAATGAAGGCTGATCTTGTAATTGCTGGTTCAGCTGTCTGTGCATCATGGATTGGTAAGCACATTGGTGACATTTCCTTATGTATATTGTAGTGTTTAGTGTCAGAAAGTCCTTGGAGTTTTCAAACTAAACAAGGAAATACACTTCACTATGGCCCATCTCCCACCCCCCAACTGTTTTAGTTTAGACTATTTCAAAGCTATATAAATGAATGTGCTTTGTAGAACTCTAGTCTTCTGGAGACACATTGCAACAATGTCAAAGGCTTAATTCTACTCTCATACTAATTCTAGAATTATTGGTATAGGACTTCCGAAACTTGTCATGCAATGATACAATATTAGTACTGTCTCATTGAATGACATTGGCAGAGGATCCTCACCATGCCTCACTTCCTTCATATATACATAAACTTCTAACCTTTTAATCATTTGAAGTTTAAACCATGGAAATTGATAAAACAAAAGAGTTTGATTATACATGGAGGTATGCATATTGCTTTATTGGTCGATTGGAATCTTCTACTGTTATCAATTTGTAAACAGTGGTATATATTGTTGCAGTTTATAATTTGTCACTGAGAGTTTGTAATTCCACTTCTTTACATGTCTTAATAGAAAATCATTATCTTTTTATATGTTTCCAGAACAATATATTGAACATTTTCCAGCTGGTGCGAGCCAAGTTGCCTGGTGGATTATGGAAAATAGACGAGAGTACTTTGATCGTTCAAAGGATGTATTGCACAGAGTAAAGATGTTGGTTTTTCTTTCTGAATCACAATCTAAACAGTGGCAAAAATGGTGTGAAGAGGAAAGCATAAAACTGAGATCCCACCCTGAAATTGTTCCATTGTCTGTTAATGATGAACTGGCATTTGTAGCTGGTATTCCTTCAACGCTTAACACTCCATCCTTTAGTACCGAGAAAATGGTTGAGAAAAGGCAGTTATTGAGGGAATCAGTCCGAAAAGAAATGGGCCTAACTGATAATGACATGCTTGTGATATCTCTAAGCAGCATCAACCCTGGGAAGGGCCAGCTATTGCTTCTTGAATCAGTAAGCTCAGTACTTGAACAAGGACAGTCGCAAGATGATAAGAAAATGAAAGAAGTATCAAATATAAAGGAAGGCCTATCTTCCCTGGCCAGAAAGCGTCGTATTAGAAAATTGCTGCCCTTGATGAAGAAAGGGAAAGTAGCTTCGAATAGTATCTCAAGCAATTCTTTAAGCAGGTTACATGAATTTAAAAAGAATGTTTTATAACTTACGGTTGTGTAGTATCCAGTTTTTATATATTGCACTGATTATGAAAACTTTGACATTCACAGAAGGAAACAAGTGTTGCCTAATGACAAAGGAACAGTTCAACAATCTCTCAAACTTCTCATTGGTTCTGTTAGATCAAAGAGTAACAAGGCGGATTATGTTAAAAGCCTTCTAAGTTTCTTAGAACAACATCCAAACACCTCGACATCGATTTTTTGGACTCCAGCTACAACACGGGTTGCCTCACTTTACTCTGCTGCAGATGTTTATGTTATAAACTCTCAGGTAAGTCTTGATTAAAGGTTAAATTATTTTTAAAGTAGTACATAAAATGTTTATACATACATATATAGGTGTAAGTATGCTTATATAAAAATCTAACACTTTTTTCATTCATTGTTTTAGTATGCATGTGTTTATGAATCCAGTTTATATCTGACATCCATATAGCTCCAAACATAGCTAATTGTAAATGAAAAAAAATGTTTCTGTATGTTGGAAATATTATCATGATGTCATTGTAAGAGGTATATGAAATATATGTATTTTTTTTTCTGATTTGGATTTTCATCAACTTAACTTGAAGACTTGAAGTTCTTGCCTTATCCCATTTCTGGAGTATGCTTGCCTGTCTTATGACTCGTTATATTAAGATGTTTGAATTTTGACCAACCCTGTTTAGTTTTCTCTATAAACCAAAGATAAGATTTAGTGAGCAATCAATGAAATTGTTGCAAATAACAAAGAATCCTGTTTTGGGCTCTGTTTTGCATTGAAACATAATCTAAACATTTCATTTTGCAACTTGACATAATAGCTGAAACACACATTCCAGATATTACTACATTTGGAGTTATCAAATTAATTGTAGAAAGAAATATTCTCTATTGTGCAAAGCTGTTGCTAATTAAAGAAATGGTGAACAGGGGCTGGGAGAAACATTTGGACGTGTGACTATAGAAGCAATGGCGTTTGGACTTCCGGTATGATTTATATTTTCTCCTTAAACTCATTAAGATAATTGTTACTGTAGTATATGCATGTAATTGTAGCCTTAAGTAAAAGACAATGCCTTCTAATAACTTTTTTGGCTCTAATTATAAAAAACCTGCAATTGGGGATGGATCTAGTGTGTGGGATTAATAATATTTTCTGTGCTTCTTTCTGTTAACTTGTTCAGTGAAAGTATGTCCTCATATGTTCATTTCGGTGGAGTAGGTTCTTGGGACGGATGCTGGAGGAACACAGGAGATTGTTGAGCACAATGTTACAGGTCTTCTTCATCCTGTTGGACATCCGGGGAATCTTGTTCTTGCACAGAATCTCCGGTTTTTACTCAAAAACCAGCCGGCAAGGAAGCAAATGGGGGTGGAAGGAAGAAAGAAGGTGCAGAAGATGTATTTGAAGCAACACATGTATAAGAATTTTGTAGAGGTTATTGCTAGGTGCATGAGAAGCAAATAAATGAAAGAACTGCTTGGTACTTGCAATGCAATGCTCCCATTCTTTTATTGGATTGCACAAACCCGTGACTGTTAGTTTCTTTGTACTACTACTACTGAGTCCAATTTTATGAGAAAGATTACCAGCTCCTTTGTTTTCTTTCATCTGGACAAAATAAATAAATATAGATGTTCCTGAAAAGCAATATTCATGTGTTTGTGTGCAAATCAATAAATTTAGTGGTTACGATCAATTGAATAAAAATGAGCGTATACAATGAAATTATGAAAGTGAAAAAGGAGTCATTTGTCTCCTCCAATCATTCCGGCCTGATATATTTTGATCAGAGAATAACAGAATATTTTTGTTTTTATAAGCTACAGAATCAATGGTTATTTCCTTGGCACCTCTAACTCTATTCACCCTAATGAAGGGTTGAGTTTTGGCCTAACCGTGATTAACGGTTGTTGACAATCGCATTATGCATTTAAATATTTGTTTGGGGGGGGGGGGGGGGGGGGGGGAACTCAAGTGTTAAATCATCTTGGCCTTGGAAAAATTATTGCATTGTTTGGAACTATCATATGTTTATGGTTTCGGTTAATTTTCATGATACACAGTTAAAATTTTCTATTTACAAGAAACTTAATAAAACTTGGTTAAGTGTCATGTGAAAATTACTTGGCACTATATTATTTTCGGAGCATACATAACTTATCCTATCCTAATTTGTTGAAAGCATCATTTTTCATGGAAAGTAGTTTAATGAAAACATAGATCCAATCTTAAGGCAGGGCGGTAGTTTAGAGTTTAAAGTTTAAAATACAGCATTTAGTAATAAATCAGATAAAATATCATTTAATTAATTATTAATTTATAGTAATATATATATATATATATATATATATAGAAGGAATCAAATTACAATGGTGTAACCTATACACCATTGTTATTAGTTTCATATAGAATGTGATTTTTATGAATCAAATCGTTGAATTATATTTACATATTACCAAGATTGTTTGTAACAAATTTTGTCAAAATTTAACACCAATAAATAGGTAATCAAATAATCTATATCTTAGTATATTTTGAAAATTTTATATTACATCGATTTTAATTTATATCAATAAGGTAGCAAACAATTTGGATTAATATGAAATTTTGTACATATGATTTATGTTAAAGGAACTTTCAATGTAACGATTAAAATTTAAAAATTTATTGAATAGTGTAATAATGTGTCAAAGTTACAACTTTAATTTGATATCTCCTCTTATTTATATATACATACATATATATATATATATATATATATATATATGTATGTATAGACAGACACACATTTTATATTGCTTAGATGAAGAAAATACAGGCAAAGGTCACTTGGTTGATGTCTGTGTTTAAAGAAATTAAAATCAGTCTTTTAATGAATTGGGTGATACCCTTAGAATAAAAAAAAAATAGTAGCAATTTTGTGCATATCTCAGAGACTCAAACATGAGGTGAAGTGGACTGAAAATCAAATGAGTGCGCGCGCGTGGTCGTTTGAAGAAAGCTTGGCTTCTAGCCACCGCGAACGGCCAAACAAACTATTCTAAAAATGTGTCCTACTATTGAATTAATTTTCCAGAGAGACGTTTCAACAGCACTAGCTATATCTAATATAGGTTAATTCCAAAGATGTCAATAATAATAATAATAATATAGGTTTCAATTAAACCAATGCAAATATATCGATATCTTTTTGCACACGCAGCATCTCTCGTCACCTGACGTATTCACAAGTCACAACTGTGATAATTGTGAACATGTCACGTGTTAGCAAAGTGATCGCAGAGGTGAAGCCTGCGATTCTGATGGTGCTGGTTCAGTTTCCTTATGCTGGAGTTGGCATTTTGTTCAAATTGGTTGCCAATGATGGGATGAGCTTAAGTGTTCTTATGGCCTATCGCTACCTCTTTGCTTCCCTTTTCATGGCTCTTGCCTACTTTGTCGATAGGTGCATCCATGCATGCCAACTTTTATTGTAATTTGGTTCTCCCGTGGCCAAATATACAAGTGTAATTGTATTAGTCTGCTTTTGCAAGTACGAGAAATGTTCTAATAATATGCTCTCTAATATACTCTATTGAATATTCTCTTTATAGTTTGTTAAAATTTATAAAAATCATATAAATTTGTGGGTTTCTTTTGAATAAGCTATCAACGAGTTTTTGTAGTTCCTTTTTTAGTTAGGACAAAATCTATGTACAGTTTCTTAACTGTTATTTATTTGTTTTTTTAATCAAAATTAGAGTTTTATTTCAGTATAGTATGCATGCAAACTTTTATCACATAAATTATTGAAATAAAACTCAAATTATAATTAGAGAATAACACAAACAATATCTATAAAAAATTGTATCTAAGCTTTGTATCGTGATAGTGTGTTTCTTTATACCTAGACCCTATGAGTATGGTTAATTAATCAATTAACAACTTAAATGCTTCCTCTGTCAAATATACTACAGTATATAATTGGAAGGCAGAGAAAATGAATAAACGAAATTTAAACTTATTAGAAGTGAAACATATATCCGAACATACCCTTACAGTTAAAAATGCCATACACATAGTAAATGGAATTTTTAGTACATGCATGATGCATATACTAAATTTGAATTTGGCATTACTTGATTGCAACATCAGGGCATCCATACAACAAAATTGCCAAAGTTTAGCAACATAGACCTAAACTTGAAATCTTGTGCATTTGTTGTTATATATATTAGAGAAATGTATTAGTACAACAAATTTTATAATTATAAGATAAAAGAAAGTATATGATGTAATAAATGATATGATAAGAGAGAAATAAAGACAAGAAATTTGTTATATGAATAACATAACATTATATATGTGTGTGGTAGGCTAAGATGAGTGCGAAATTTCCTTGGCATTACACAAGTGCAGCTTTGATGTCAGTGATGGCCTGCATTCAATCAATTACATGTTCTCTATTGATGGAAACAAATCATTGGAATCGTTGGAGGCTTGGCTGGAATATCAGACTTCTCACTGCAGTTTATTCGGTATTAATAATACATATCGTTGACTTCATGTATTGAGTCAACAATCCGAGTTTATATAAATCTCAGCTAATTGACACATTAATTGTATTAGGGTGTTGTGGCTTCTGGACTTTGTTGGGTTCTGACTGCGTGGTGCGTGCGCTTAAAAGGCCCACTTTATACTGCGGCTTTCAACCCCCCCTTCCTAATTCTAGTAACCATTGCAGGCTCTCTGCTATTGGTTGAAAGGCTCTATTTGGGAAGGTTCAAATCAAATATTCATTTATATAATTGATTGATGATACCATTTATTTGTTATGGGTTATTAATTGGCATATATAAACTGATGTAATTTTTGGTTCTAAATTACAGCATGATAGGATCAATTTTGATTGTGTTGGGGTTATACATTGTCTTGTGGGGTAAAGGTAAAGAATTGAAGAGAACTTCCGAGCAGAATCAAACAAAAGACTCACTTGATGTTGAACCGTTGGAGAAAATTACCACAAATGTTGCAGATGGAAATGATGGTGAAGGAAAAGAACAAAGTGCAGCGAAAGATGATGTTTCAAATAAGTGGGACAGAAGAAAATAAAAATCAAGGAAATTCCAATTGATCACCAGTCCATCAAGGAAATGTAGTGCCTAGTGCGCACTCACTTTTCCTTTTTCTCTCTCTTTTTTTTTTTTTTTTGGCTTGTCTATAGCATTGCCTGACTGAAACAGAGTTTAACTCAATTGATTAAATAAGTATGTGAGTTTTTATAATTTATTTCGTGGGTTAAACAATCCTAAGTATGATTTTCTTTTTTATCGAACATCATGATGGTCAGAGAGCCTTGCACGCAGCCCTGTAGTTCTAAGCTACGAAAGCGATAGATTTTAATGGTGACTGATTAAACTCGAGGTTTAGCTAAAGTTAAATTGATGGTTACAAGATCCATTTATCTAATTATAAAAAGAATTTCAATGAGATATATTGATTGATAGTATGAATTTTATATTAATAATTCATGGAAATTAAATTCTTTAAAAATATTATTGTTTAATGTTATTTTTAGTTCATTATATTTTATAATTGTTTTTGTCTTGAAAAATTTCATTTTAATTTTTTATGTTTTCAAATATATCATTTTTGTCTCTTTTTTTATTTTTCGTTAGAAACTTAGAATTTTGTTAACTTATAAATTTTAAAATAGATAATTGGTGGTGGTCCGTACATACAAAATTGATATGGATAAAATGGGATATTAAATTTTATCATACTTAGATTTGGATTATTTGACAGATTTGGATTTGTGGGAGCTTGACGTGAAATTAAACCACATATTCATATTATGGGAATTTTGGTTTGGATCCATGAAAATAAATAAAAGTAAAAGTTGTGAATTTTTTTGAGAATGAAATAAACATAAATTTTAGAGATTTTAGTTGTCTATAAACCAATCACATTGCACTTTATTTATATTTCAACAACTCTAACGGTTATATTTTTTTTTCCAACAGCTACAAGCGAAATTTCTTCTAACGGCTAAAATTACATTGTACTTTTTACTTAGCAACTTTGCTTTAGAGAAGGCAATCGTTGCCTTTGAAGCAATAATTTTGGTACACTGAAGTGGAGGTTGTTTCAGAAGTAACAAGCTTAATCTTTTAAAGTTGTTTCCTTGAATTAACTAAAAATGATATTAAATCATTTTAAAATTTAAAAGTTAATAGTTAAGTAACATTTTTAACAGAAAAAATAATCAAAATAATAATATGTTTTAAAAACATAAAAAATTAAAATAAAACTTTTAAAACTTAATATATCAAAATAAAAATGATTGTAAAATAAAATAAATCAAAAATGAGATTAAGCCTAAGAATTTAACTGTTCTAATACTTGTAAATCAAAGTACATAAACGTTCTAAACGTGAGCATACTTTTGGAAAAGGATAATAAACTTTTATATCTTTTACTCCAAACATGTTTTTTTAAAGGAGTCTAACATCCAAACATAGCCAAAGTCTTCGGATCCATAAAAGAATCTTGTTAATACTTTCAAGTAGACAGATCAATTATAAGTTTGTTGAGAGCAATAGATGTTTTGTAAAAGTTTGTTGAGAATTGAGACCCAAGAAAAATAAGACAAATTGATTTTTCATTCTAGGCAAAACGTCAATTTGTTGTACTTCACATCTAGGCATCTAGCGCTATCTAGTATGCAATTTTCCATCATGTGTGTTCCAACTCCAAACAAAAGGGGGAAGTCTGTATCCGACGCCGATCATTGTGCACTCCCCATATGTATGCTTTAGAATTGAATTTTGTGAAGTTATGTTGGAAACATTAAAAGGGAGAGTGTTGTATTAGAGTTATAACTAATTCTGTTAGCAATATTTTACTTAAACTCTTTGTTTTTCTTTTTATCAATACACAAAATATTATTCAGTATTCCTTTCTCCTTCCTTTGTAATATGGTATAAGAAGAAAAACTCTAATTCTTCCGCGCTCAATCCTCTGATTCTTCATTGCTATTCCTGTCAATAACACCCATATGGGTTCTTCAAGTGACGATTCTCTCATTCCTTACTTTCTTCTGATGATCCCAATATTGTTCTTGTGACTCAAACACTAACAGGTGAAAACTATATTTTGTGGTCACTTGCGATGTTAATCACACTCTCTTATAAGAACAAAGTTGTGCTCATTGATAATTCTTTGTCCAAGTCCGACGGATCAAACTCTCGACTACTGGCTTCTTGGATATGTTGTAATAATTTTGTCATTTCTTAGATTTTAAACTCTATCTCAAAGGAGATTGCAGCTAGCATCATCAATGACCACTATGCGGCTGAGATGCATAATGGTCCTAGGATTTAAAAAGTCCGAATTCCTTTCTCTTTTCTCTGTAATATGTTGAAATAAATTGCTTAGTTGTTAGATGTTTATCTATATGCTGTATCCGTTTTAGACCGAGTCCAAATACTGTTTTCCTGGTCTTAAGGAGTACGGAGTGTTATCTGATTTTATTTTGTAGTTGCAACAACATTCGCAACAAATGCTGCAAATGTTTTTCCTATGCTGCCAATGTTTTTCCTATTTAAACTCACTTCGTTAATCTTCCGTTTCGAAGGATTAGTTGCATGAGATAACTTTCAGAAAGAAAGAAAAAATGTTAAAAATGTTATTTCTCGTGTATACTTATTTGGAAGTCTCTAACAATCATAAATAAAATTAGAGAAAAGATATTTTCTCATATACTGTCTTTCAAATTAGTATAATTGTTTTTACATAAAAAAATACTTTAAAATATATTATTGACAAGGAATTTAACTGTTATGATACTTGTAAGACAGACCAAAAAAAGTATCTTGACAATACGTTTGAGTCAGCATAACAATGAATAAGTTCGATGGGAGGAGTAGCTGTTTTTAATAACTTGATTGAGAAGGACCGAAGAATTTGGCAAACAAGAATGAGGCGAATTAATATATTCTCTTTAAGCAAAACGTGAATGAAGTGTAAGCACATCTTCATTTGTTACACTTTTCCTTGTTGTACTGCACATCAGTATATGGGCACCGAATTGTGCACTCCATATATACTACAACTCCTTAAAAGCTAGTAAAGTATAAACTAAAATGATCAAGCTTTTTGAGTAGTAAGTAAATAAAGCAACCGAAGAAAACAAAAATGTTGCTTCATATAATCATATTTACACAAACTCCCCGAAACAAAACTGAAGTACTGTGCACCAATAATATTTTGCATTTTAACTTCATAAAAAAACAAAAAAAAAAAACTGAAGTAGTACTAAATTTCGAAAAGGCAACCAGATTGCACGTGACCAGTGTACTCCTCTGGGCTCAGAAGTTTAGTCCAAGCCCCATTTTTCAGATCCAACACAAAGCCCATATGTGGTTCCCCAAACCCACTCGATCCAATTACCAACATCAACCCTTCCCACACTCCCACGCACGCAACGTTCCGTATCTCACCCGGCACCTTCGCCACATTCCGCCACGTGTCGCCGTGCAGCGCCACCACGTCACCGCCCCGGCACATGAACATTCTCCCCTCCGCACCATCCGCGCCGTCGACGCACGTGCGCGGACACGCGGCGGCATCCAAGAACTCCTCCTCCACTGGGCCCCACTTCCACGTGGCAACATCGAAAACCTCCGCGCTCCGCTCGAAGCGCCCCTGCATCTCCGTGCAGTACCCTCCAACGATGCAGAGCGCGCCACCGCGTCGGAACACGGCCTTGCACTCGTCGCGCTCACGCGACATGTCGGGGAGCGTGACCCACACGTCCCTGGCCACGTCATACGCAAGCGCTGACCTCAGCGCGTTCTTCTCCTCGTCGTGTCCGCCCGCGACGTAAACCGTGCGATTCTGATCCGACGCGCACGCGAAAAACGTGCGGGGCCCACCCGGCATGTCGGCCCCACGGCGCCATTTGGCCGACAGGAAGTTGTATATAAAAACCGAATTCGACGCTTTCCACGAATCTGGGTCCCACCCGCCCATTACGACAAGGTCGAACCCGACACCCGCTATCTGACAGAACATGGGCAGCCCGAAAGCGAGTTCGGGTCCCAGAGGTAACTCGCTCCATGAACCCGTCTTCGGTTCGAATACGCTGAGCCGGTAAACCGGGTTGGTGGTGGACTTCGCGAGCAAACCGGTTCGGGTTTTTTCGGAGTCTATCTTGGACTGAACCGTGACGAGGATTTTCTGGGCTTGTTTGGTGGTTCTCCTCCGACGGTGAAAGTCCGGCGAGTGAATCTCCGTGCTCCAGCCTTTGCATACTGAAGCAACCGCCGGGAATTGGTCATAGGGAACCCTAATTAAACAGTCTCGGGCTACGTCCTCTGGTAGACCTGAAATCAACTCCATAGTAAAAGAGAACGAAAAACGAATCTGAAACTATTATTATCGAATCAGTGAAGAGCCATGCACTGATTGAGAAGAAGAGGGGTTTGTTAGTTTTGGGGGAAAAGGGATGAAATTTGAAAAGGAGAATCTTCAAGTGTTAAAAGAGAGTGTGGAATGAGGAATAATATGGGGAGATGAGCATGAGAGAGGATTTTATAGGGACGCACATGGTGTTCCAGATAAGTTTTGAGTGATACCGAGATTTGTGAACAAAATATTAATAAAAAATAAACCCTGGGTCTTCTAGAAGGTTTTCGGGAAACCGGCAACTGGCAAACAGAAAAAGTTACAACCAGCGGTGACCACTGAAAGCAATCTAGCATCCTCATCTTTATTTGGCTGCAACTGGAACTAATCACCTGTTGCTTTTAATTTCTTTCCGATCGCCACAAATATTTATTTATTTTCGACAAAAGAAATTGAAAAAAGGAATCCCACACACATAAAATACTGCTTACATTTTGAGAGAGATAAAAAATAAGTAATTAATTTGATAGGAAGGGAAATACTAGAAAAATTAGAAGGTGTTTAATGGAGGTTTAAAATTCGTTAAATATAATCACCAATGTCTTTATTGCAATAATTCATGTATAGTGGGTTTCTACTTAACTGAATCCGTAAGTAAGTTAAACGGCCGTTTCAAACTTCTGAACAGCACTAGAAGTACTATTTAAAACTACTAGTCCTAGTGTCCAATATTGTCATTATCGTGATTTGTGAAAGAAGAAAAAAATGTCATAAAACCATAGGTGTTCTAGAAGGTTTTCAGGAAACCGTCAACTGGAAAAAGAAAATAGAAAAATAGGGATTATTATTATTATTGAAAGCAACAGTTGTGTTAAATAAATGAATTCGACCCCTTTCACTCGATAAACTGATTTATTTATGTAGTAAAAAAAATGTACGTTGATAATTTATTTTTGGAAAAAGAAATTTGGATTAATTTAATTAATTAACTTTCCAGTTTAAATATGAAGTAAATAAATTATAATTAATTTAATTTTTAATTTCAATCAATTTAATTACTTCATCAATTATTTTTAATTTTATATTAATATATTTAATATTTAAAAATGCACTGAGTAATATTTTATCTCGTGCAATAGAAATAATAAATATTTATTTTATATAACTAAAATTTATAATAAATAAATAACTTTAAATATATAATTTATATTATAATTATAACTCATAGCAAATAACCTTTTTACTAATATAGAAAATAACTTGGGAATTTAAGATAAACAATTTGAATTATGATATAAATTTACTTTTCAAATATTGATATATTTTTTAAAAAATGTTGAAATGTTATTT
>PYAF01004126.1:452608-468018 GCA_007407185.1 Glycine tomentella | reverse complement strand
TCTTTACACATTTAACTTAAAGTTTAAACTTAACTAATAAGTATTTTACTTGCTTTAGTGTAGCATTGGTTTTTCAGACTGTGTACTGAATGCCAATAAACTTAACTAATACGCTTAGTTTTTCAAAGTATTTAGCTTAACTAATAAGTATTTTTTTATACTATTTCACCTATTTATATGTTGTACTGATCTCTTTATCTCTTGACGCATTAATCTCTTCTTTATTTATCTTCAACGAAACACTTTTATTTCTCACTGATTTTTCTTTTTATTTATTTATTTTCATCTACCATATTTCGGTATATTAAGGAAGAAGTGTTTATAAATTACTATTGAACTTAATTCCTAATGACATTTTATTTTTTTTACTTACCAGAACAGGTTGTATAAGTTTCTATATTTAATTTGTTTAAAGTTAATAAAGAATAAGACAGGGCATGATCTATTATATTTAAATCTCAATTAAATCTTCATCTGTATTTTTTAACTATAATTAATTACGTATATAGTTTTCTATATTGTTAATTTAATTTTTCTTACTCTTATCTTATGATGTTTGAAAAAATGAAAAAGATAACCTGAACAAGTTTCTCTCTCTCTCTCTTCCATAAAAAGAGGATCTAGAGATAGTGTACATATATAAAAAATGCAAATAATTAAATCATCATAAAAAAGTGTGTAAAGATAGTATGCATAAAAAAAAATATATAAAATCTTCATGGTTCTTTTTTAACTAAATCATTATCTTAAAGAAATGATACTGTATTTTATTTCACTTTTAATTATGTGGTAAAAATATTCATTTTATGATTACCTGTATATATAGATGTAAAACAGTATAAAGACTAAAATAATTGCACTGTGCTTGAAGTAATAACAATTTATGTTGTTATTCCTCAAAAACAATTAACGTTATTACCGAATTAATAAAAAAAGAGAGAATTAAACTGATAATATTAAACACACATTTTTTTAAAGTATTTTTGAAATGGTTTATTGTAGAGGATAATTACAAAGACAAACGTCGTTATTTGAAACAATTATTACCCCTACACTAAAGTGCAAGTTCCATGTGATAAACAGAGAAAGGTGAAAAAGTTCAAAGCATGAGGGCCAAAGATGTGACGATTGGTAGAGCCGGGAAATGGAAAATTTCATGCAAATATAAACTGATTGGCAATTGATGGAGAATCCATTAAGATGTGGAAATTTTATCTGGGATTATATGGACTAATGTACTGTACTAAATATGAAAAAGGTCAAATGTTGATTAATGTTAACGTTCATTTGGGTTTGAGACCATGGATAAGGAACAGTGAGTAGATGATATGCATTATTGAGATTTGTCCTATGTCTGTCATGACATGAGTCAGCACCATTCTTCTAGAAGCTATTCATTGCTGTCATGTGACCACCGTCCCCTCTTTCCAAATTAGCGATAACATTAAACATACATCACTCAACTCACAACCTCCATAAGGATTGCTGTCGTCTGATCACGGCCCCCATGCTACAATTGTTTAAACAAAATAAGTACACTATAAAATAATAAAGGTTCAATTATTATTTGTTCTCTTATTTTTTTTTCTTTCTAAATTAATCTTTTATGTCTTAAAAGTTATAAAATAGTTACTTAAAGATTTTATTTAGTAATAGTTTGTCTGTTAGTTTTATTCCAAACGGTGTTAAACTTGCATCATCGATTAGTCAACTATGGTTTCTTTGCTGTAGAATTCAATGGTGATAATGTTGTTCTGTCAATCACGATGACGGAGTTCACCCTAAACGATATCGATAAACTGAATTTTTTCGATGTGAATCTCATCGATGGTTACAACTTCCCAATGATCATGGAAACACAAAATGGAATCAATGTCAGAAACTTCACCATCACGGGAATCGGAGGAGCTACAGCCGCTCTTGCTAATGATGCAAATTTAATGTCCTCTGGGTTAAAACTAATAGAAGGACAAATATGTTAGTAGAAAAATTCTTTGGAAGACTATTTCAGAATTTTTAAAATATAGGAGACCAATTTAGAATCGAAAAAAAAATCAAGAGACTAAACATATATTTTAACCAAAAATAAATCACAACTTATTTTAATAATTATGAAATTAGTTTTAAATTTGTTTATATTGTCTATTTTATAATGTACTAAAATAATACTACATAACACTAGCAAGCCAATTCAGGTTCTCTATTGTTAGGTCGTTAGGCTTCAGATTGTTAAGAGAATAAGGTAAATGTTCACATTAAAAAAAATAAAAAGATAATTATGTGAATGCTTATCTTTTGTTCAAACCATGTCATTTTTTTATTTTTATTTTTTTACTTGTTTGATCATGTTGTGAATGTATTGACCAAACAAAACGGAAAGCTGACCTTTTTTTCATTGTCAAACTCAAAAACAGCTTCTCACAAGTCGCAAGTTCTACCGTTTCCGGTTTCATGTACATATGCATTTAATTTTATTTTCCACTTGTTTATATTGAACTTGGTTTTGTTTTCTATGCTCTACGACCAGTGCCCCCACATACTACACCTTTGTTTCACTTTTTCTATTAACAATGTAATTTTATGTATTTTAATAAAAAAATTAATTCTTTAACCAATATTTTAAATACAGTAATGAATGTTTGTCTAAAATTAATAGCATCATATGCATGGCCATGCCGACACTCAAGTACTCAGCGTAAGCATTAATACTGATATATGATTATGTACTCTGAAACCTCAATTATTATCATTCATTTGAACAAACGTGTCGTCCATTTCATGAGACTTGAAGAAAATACCCTCATTTTTTTTTTCAAATGACCAAAAATATTTATCACATTAGAATTTTATTAAAAAATTATTTATAATAGTCAATGCTTAAAAAAATTCTATACCTTTAATTACTTTATAGTGGGGTACTGGGGTTACCCATCAGCAAGTCTTTTTTTTTTTTTTTTTTAGTACAACACAATCACCGGTGACAACGCGGGAACGGAGTTGTGTATTAAATTAAATATTAATTAAAATAGAAGGTAGATTTTTCCAGCCTCGAATTCAATTAGCACCACGCATCAAATGCAATGAAGCTGATAGCGTAATAACTCAACCATATATTCTTTTATTGTTCTATAATTAAACTATATCTTAAAGTTAGGCAAATGCAGCCAATATAAACACAAGATGTGTTGTACACGACTACACGTTTTTACATATTAATTAATTATTTTATTCTAACGAAAAACAACTGAAGATTCTGTTCTGTGACAGGAGAAGCTTCTCTACGGTTGATTGTTGAATAATGATTCAAGCTGTTTATATTTTTATATACACACAACTCCAACCTTTACATACACCTTGAACTTAGTAGTCGTTTAACTTAAGAAGATGATGATCAGATAAAAAGTAGCAATGGATAGAATAATTCGATTGCGTACCATATATTATAAAGGGTGGCAATTGATTATTGATGTAACTAAAAACCATCCAGGTGTAATTTTATCCAAATAAAACCATTTAAATAAGAGCAACATTATTATTTAATTAGGGTGAGTATATGATAGGTAAGACAGTTTGTTGAGACGACTAATTTAAACTGCCTTAAGTCAGATTAGACATGAACTGTTTATTGACTTGGCTTAATTGTATGTATAATTTTCGTATTTTATTTATTATGTAATTTTAATTTTTATAATCTTTTAATTATTAAAATTAAGTCTTTATGATATTTCAACTAATAATTAACACAAATACAATTAGAACAAGCGAAGACTCTAAATTCAACATAAAAAAATATTCTCAAACATTCCATCAAAACAGAGATTAACCCACAAATTAAGAAGTCTCTACATTCATTACAGAAAACTGAAGAATGAACCCCCATAAAACCAAAACTCAGCAATTGTCGGCTTTAATTTAACTCTAAGCATAAATCAACTGAAGAAAATCTCTTTGCAATCAAACCTCAAACTCGTATTTTTGGCAAAGGACTCTACAACACAGAAAGACCAAACTAACAACTAGATCGAAATTGGAAAGGGAAATAAAATAAAGTTAGAGCACCAATTTTGAATCTGACTGGCAAAATAAGGAAATATTTTTTAAAGAAAAAGTCTAATTGAAAATTTAAGTTAAAGTCTTTTACAGGAATTTTTTAATTTTAATAGACAAACTATTTAAATGGATTTATGGTTATTGTAGTTGTTACTGTTTGAAACATTGAGAAAGAAGGAAGAGAAACAAGAGGAGGGGGTAATAGTACGAAGGAAGTGGAGTTCTCCGGTCTCAGTTACGGTGGAAGACATCCTAAAGAAAAAGAAAAAGACAGAATCCAATTTTATTATTTAATGTATATAATTTATTTTTTTATGTCTACAATCTCATACATTATTACTTTCATGAGTGCATAGAATCCACATACTGGGCAGCAAGTCTGTACTCAAGCGGTCTCAATTTTCATGTGGACAAAATTTATAATTTGAGAATAATGTGGAACCAGTTAGAGGCTATTATTGATGTTTGAAAAGCGACAACTTTTCAACGCCATTTTTTCCAGTTTGATTTGTAAGTTGTCTAGACTCATTTCTCTTGTGAATTTTTTATCAGACGTCTAGGCTCTAGACTCCTTCTTTCTTTATTAGTACGTCTCGTTTAGACTCATTTGATAGCAATATGAAATTAATATAATGTACTCAAATTGGTTACGTTTAGTTATTGCATAACTCTCGTGTTTAATGAAATTCTAAATGTGTACGTTAATTTACAATTCAAATATCTTATTAGTATGGACAAAATTTAAGTACAAGTTTTCTTTTTGTTTTTTTAATGTTTTCAATTAAGTTTGAAATTTTATCTTAGTAATGTAATTATTAGATAACGTTTATAAATTATACTCGAATGTAACTTTTAGTTAAAACATTTCAAAAATTTTACCTTCCAATGCAATAAGTATAAACATTAGATTCGAATTATTTTATTTTATTTCCTTTATTTTAAAATATCTAACTCTTACTTTTCTCTCCAGACTGTATTAAAATTTCAACGATTACTTATAATAGCGTAACTCGTCTTTTATTTTTACTTTTTTTGGTAAACCATAGGTTTAGGTCTTGGGATGGTTCAGGCCAGGGCACTGCAAATATGCAATGGTGAACCAGACAGGTAGTTTCTGAAATTTGTAGATTTCTGTTACGGATAATCTGATTTCGAGATTCGAAGGATTAGTGACTGAAATCCGATAATAAATCTATTTGAATTTTGATGTTTGTGTTTTTTTTAATTCAGACATACTAGTGGATTAATTTTTTTGTTCCTAGCTTAAAATTTATAGAGAAAGCTTAATTTAATTTATTTTTAAATATATTTCCTTTTTTTATATGTACTTGTTAGAGCATAGTGTTGAATCTTTGGGATAGATTTTTAACTGAAGATCTCTCCTTCAACATATACAACAATAAAGAAGGACTTAAGATCTCCACGTGGAGATTTAGTTATTTTACAAGAAGTATGAAGATTTGCACACCTTTAAAAAAATGAAAGTTTATTCATCAACAACTAATCAAAACAAAATCACGCAGTGCAACAACCAAGTGAGCCAACAGACCAAATGAAAAAAAAGGGAAGAATAAAATATACGGGGAAACAGAGTCGCACAGCGGAGGGGGAAAGGGAGGTGGGGAGTCGTGCGGAGGGGAAGGGGAGTCGTGCGCAGAGGGGGAAGGAAGGCGGAGGAGAGAAATATGAGAATGAAGAGAGGAGATGGTTCTGGAAGGAGATGAGGGAGGAGAAAAAAAAATTAACATGAAGAGGAGATGGTTTTGGAGTATTGTAGAGAGGAGAGAGAGGGAGGAGGGAGAAAACGGGTAGAGTTGACGGAGGAGATAAAAAAATGAAAAAAAAATGTATTTTGAAAAAAAAATGGAATTGAAAAAAGTTACTGTTAAACAGTAACAATAACTTGAAAGTAGGCTGTACATACAATTTTTTTTCTATAAATTGGTTCATTACAAGCATATACATACAATTTTCATTCTCATTTTTCATTTGTCAATCTTTTTTCTCCAATCACAGTTTGAGTTAAATTTTATTTGTGTGAAATGGATCTAAATCAATTTGATTGACAAACTTATATGAACTTTTTACAAAATTACCACGTGTTTCCTTCAACCAATATTCAGAAAATCTTCCTCATTTCCCCTCTCCTTTTTTACTAGCACCACCAAATTATTTTATGTCAAGCACTAAAACTTCTTCCACTTTAAATTTTCAAAGTTCTCAAACATTTTCTTCAATACCACCAAACAATCCTACCATGGTTTCAAATGATGAAGTTGGTTCACAATTTTCTACTCAAATTGGACTAGAAGAGACTGTTGTTGAAGAAATAGGACAATCTTCTATAAAAAGGAAGCCTTGAGTCACCTTTGCAATTGAAGAAGATATGAACCTTATTAGTTCATGACTCAATATCTCAACTGATCCAATTGTTGGTGTTGGTCAAGGAAAAGAAGCGTTTTGGTTGAGAGTCACGAAAAATTACAACAAATTTGGAGGTGAACTCCGCGAAAGATCACTGAATCAACTAAAATCACGATGACAAAAAATTAATCTGGGCGTGCAAAAATTCAAGGGTCATTACAAGAAAGCGGTATCATTGAAGAAAGGTGGTTGCATGGATAACAATGTCATGCTTCATGCATGTGCCATATGGAAGGTAGATGAAGGAAGCGATTTTGGTTTGGAACACACTTGACGACTTTTGAAAGATCAACCGAAATAGTTAGGTCATTTTCCTGAAAGTTGCTCTAAAAGGACGAAGATTTCCACTATTGGGGCATATTCATCGTCATCTAATCAGTAACACAAGTCGAAGATGCCGAAGCTGACACACCGTCTCCAATTGCTCGTCCAATGGTGCAAAAGGCAGCCAAAAGGAAGAGTAAGGGGAAAGGAGTAAGAACATCTACCAATGTTGTGGATTTGACTGGTGTAGAGGAAGTAATGAAGGAAAGAAATGTTGTGAACGTCAAACTAGCAGTCTTACGGGAGAAAGAATTCGAGAAAGAGTATTACGCCATTCTAATGAAGGACACATCTACAATGTTTAAAACTCAACTCAAAGACCATCAAGCTTTTTGTAAAATAATTAGGCGTAAACTAGGAATGTAGATTTAATTTGTTATGATTGTCTTTTAATTTGTTGCAACCGTATTTTAATTTGATTTAATTAATAAACTAGCCGTTATAATTTGTTGTTTAATTGTTCAATTCTCATTCATTGTTGCACATTTCCTACAATCATTTATACAATTGATCGAAATAATGAATTTGATAGAGTTTGGAAATAAAATGTTTATGAAACACTTGACGACGATAGTGATGAACAAATACTGAGCTACTTAATGAGATGCAACATCAAGAAAGCAACAACAGTCAACATAGAAGACCTAAAAGAGTCATTAATCGCAATCATGAATATGGACATATGCGATTGATGAATGACTACTCAAAAAATTCAGTTTACACATATACTCAATTTTGACATAGGTTTCGAATGCAGCCAAAATTGTTTAACCAAATTGTCAACACTCTTAGTAACCATGATGAGTATTTCCAAATGAGACCTAATGTTGTTGGTAGAATGGGTCTATGGCCATTGCAAAAGTGCACTGCAGCTATTTGTATATTGGCATACGGGTCACTTACTGATTGTGGTACTTCTCTTGACTTTGCTACATACTTGCAAACAAAACACGTTATGCACACAACAAAAATTCATCAACTACTACAAACAGACTTGACGAAGCATATTTGGAAACATTACAATCAAGAAAATAATGAAATTTGATTTTTCTTTTAATTTGATGTCTTGCACTTTTATTATCACATTTATGTATTTTTCATTTATTTAACATTTAATTATAAATAAAAATTATTTAAATTTTCTCATTTCTTAATATTCATATTTTTTTTCCATGCTTTACTAATTAAATTTAATAAATAAAACTTAAATATTTGAAAATGAGGTCTATGTGGAACTCATTAAAAACTATCTAAAATCTCAAAATGAGATCTATCACTAAAGAAAAAACTGCAACAGATCTTAAGAGATCTTCAATCCTACGTAGCACTGTAGAGTCCACCAAAAAATGGTTTAAGATCCCAATTTGGAATCTACCACTAAATGTGCTCTTAAGAAGTTGATTTAAAATCTGAATAAAAAAAGTAGATTTAAAATCATTTGAGTAAATAACAATATAAGGGTCTTAAAACAATTAATTACTATCAATTGAGTTTTCTTGCCACTTAGCATATCACGTGATTATAGCTATAGACAATGCAATCCATGCAGCTTTGTAGTATAACAGAATAGAAGAATCCTCCGCCGAAGTGTGATAGGATGTTACAGAAAATAAATCTGAAGTACTTATTTTACATTCAATATAGAGATGCCAACTCGAAAAGCTCTTTGTATTTATCTGATACATAAGATTTCACCTTCATAATCGGTTTTCCATCACTTCCTGGTGAAATACACTTCACCCCAATGACAGTAGCCAAACCTGCACACGTGACAAATTCTTTAAATCCTGTGTCTAGAAAAATCTTCACAATCGAAGCTGAATTAATAAAATAAGAAACCCTCACTTTAATGGCAGAACATTGAGTTATTATTACCCTTTAACCAAAAGTTATCAATACCGGAGTAACAGTTATAAAAAAAAGAAGCTTAAATCAGGTGTCCGTGTGCAGAAGTGTCTACGAGTCAGGGTGTATGTAACGAACAACCTAGTCTAGACTCTAGTCAACAGTGACTGTGACACTTCCCAGTTCCCACTCAACAAATAAATGAAGGATTATGCCAAATATCTAAATTCACCAAGTGCGTGCTTGTGAAAGAGCATTATAATTTTACTTACTTTGGTGTACGCGACCATACACCGGTCTTTCTCCTTTCCAGTATTCCAATGGCCTTGTCCTGATCCTGGTGCTTCTCCTTAATCCAGAAGTCCATGATGTACCAGCAGCTGGGAACAAAGAAAAATTATTTCACAACAAAAGGAATTCTTGAAAATAAATGGTTGAGATAAAGAACAAGTAGAAACCTGCAAGGCTCTGCCTATTCGAAAGTTTTTTATTATTGGACACTTTTTGCACACGTGACTTAACTCTCTTTTGTCTATTAACAGGCACCACAGAACCATCTGTCTTTTCCTGTACCAGAAGACAGATTCAATTCTATAAGCAGCTAGCCATAAAAATGGATATAGTGATTAATCAGAGAATGATGCCAGGGATTATACAAAACTAGTTTTATAAAATATTAATTCAGGAACCAATTTAAAACAAGAACATTTTGTAATTTTCTAATTATGATTCAATTCTACACCATCTATTTACAATCTGATCGTACGGTACAATATAATTTTACCTTCCTAAATTCTAAATATACTAAATTGCTAATACATGATAAAATGATTTTATTGTTATGGCACCAGTGGTTTAAAGATTCAGAGACGTAAAAAAGGAAATGGGCAAATCCAGTAACCTGTAGACGTTCTGGATCATCATCTGATCTTCTGGCACGTTTATCCACAGCATTAGTTTCATATCCCGCAGGATTTGATTGATCAGCTACTGCATACCACAACAGAGTTAGTGTCATCAAAGGTACATTGCTGCAGGTTCAAAGAAGTCCGCATAGCCTTTTAGCAGAAAAGCACATCATAAGCCAACGGATTTTCAATGGAATAAACAAGCCTAGCCCGTGGCAGTAGTGCCAAAGTATATTGTTTTTTTTTTTCCTTTTATTTTGTTAGTAATGCAAATAAAACATTTTACAGGGAAATACATTCTGAATGCAGGAAAAACAAGCTGGACCATAAGCAGCTGGCTTGTTGCTTATGGTCAAGCTTGACCATTATTAGTTAAAGGAAACTACACTCCCAGTGCATTGCTTCAACTGAACTGATGGATAAAGCAGCAAAAGAATAAATTGGAAACAAATAAATAAATGAATTCCTGGCATTAAAGAACTAAAATAAGCTTTAACGGCACACAAAAGATGGTAGCAAAGTGTTTCTCCTGCCAACAAGCAATGAAATAAGAAGTTTATGTATCAGTTCTCAGCCTACCCAACTGCTGAAAAGAAAATATAAAGTGCACTTGAAGTGAATTGATTAAATTAATATGACAATAAGTTTCATGAGCAGACAAGCAATTTACAAAATATGTGTAGAATACATAGTGAAGCTTCTTAAAGAGATGATTCTGTGTTAGCCAACAATTAAGCAGCCATTGATTACGTGTTTAGAGATTTTGCTTTCAGATTGGCATTCTGGAGATAGCTCAGAAGCAGGTGAATATATACATACCTAGTGGATTGAGTACATTAAGATTCGTGTCATCGGTTGGGATAGAAGCTGTAAATGTCTGCATATTTTCTGGCTGCATCAATCAGAATACAAAAATTCATTCAGATTTTCAGAATTAAAATAAAAAACTATTTTCAATCATAATACAACTTTGCCACATGCCAACAACTTAAAATTATGGCACTAAAATATTCAAATGAAACATACTTTGTCCTCAGATTGACAGGATTCATTTACCTCGATATTCGACCTGTCCTCGGTGTCATCCATAACCCTATCAGCCACACCACTGACTCCAACATCTACATCCATGTCAATATGAGGTTCATGTGAGTCAATAGTAACATCATATCTAGGATCCCTTGAATTATCCACCATGGACTTTTGAAAAGTACTGGTACAATTTCTGGCATTGTCCTCAGCCAAACTTGTCCCATCAACTGCAACTATATCGTCAATCGAGGGCACATTCAGATTATTTGATGACTTCCCAGAATTATCTTCCTTGGAAATTTCAGAAGTGTGGATGCTATTTATGTCTGTATCTAAAACTGTACTTGTCTTACCAACAGCAATATCATCTTCAATCGTGTGTGCCTCAATATTAGACCTGTCCTCGTTGTCACCCATACCACTGGCTCCCACATCTACATCCATGTCAACATGAGGTTCATTTGAGACAATATTAACATCAAACTTAGGTTCCCTTGAATTATCCACCATGGACTTTTGAGAAGTACTGGTGTCATTTCTGACTGTATCCTCAGCCAAACTAGTCCCACCAACAGCAATTATATCTTCAGTTGAGGGTGCATTCCACTTATTTGATGACTTCCCAGAATTGTCTTCCTTGGGAATTTCAGAAGTGTTGCCAGTTCTGTCTGTGTCCAAAACTGTGCTTGTCTTACCAACAGCATGAACATCTTCAATCATGCGTGCATTCAATTCATTTGACAGGTTTCCAGGTCTAGCAAGATTGAGTTCTGGATTTACCTTATGAGTCGGAGAATAGTTTTTGCTAGATAAGTGATCAATTTCATGAGCTGAAAAAGGATCCACTGACTGTTTTGACCGTGAAATGTGCTTCTGCAACAACGACAACGAAGCAAATGGACTTCTTGGAGGGGTGGGTGAAGCTAATTGCTGCACAGGGCACTGTACAGCCTTTTTAAGAGGTGTCTTCTTATTCATATTCATTCCTTTCAACAAATTATCAATATCAGATAAAGCCTTCCTTGGCTTTGACTTGTTCCCTTGCAGAGATTTCAGATCAACCATTTGCTTATCTGGGAATTCTGGAACAGAAAATTTCTCTAAAGCAATGGGTTTGATCTGCAACCTCTCCTGCAAAAGAGAAATTGCCCCATCCCCCTCTAGATCTTCAGAATTGCAATGAAGCAATCCATCCAACAATTCATCGAGCTTGTTCCCTTCAGTACCAGATGAATCTGCAGTAAAAATACATAATCGAAGTGTTTGAAGTATGACAAATAAGAGGGAGTAAAAGAGTACTGAAAAGCCCAATAATAGGATGAAAAAAACATCAAGCCTGCCAGCACACCCATATATTAGAATTGAGTAGCATTCACTCACCTATTACTTCTTTTTCCGATGATGCCATACAAGCTTCACCTTTGTCAGTGTTCTCGGTCACAGGAGCAAGACTCTGAGACCCTAGTGTCTCTTGAGAGGACAGAACATCATCTGAGGATTCTTTTGGATACCGATGCTTGTACTTGATTGACCTGACCCATATAACATTAAGACCAAGTTAAGCAACAGAAAAAAACAACATCAGACATCACAAGCAGCGCAATGTAGAGTGATTATCAAAGTATTATGAGGGTACAATTGATTATTCCCCAAAAGGCCCGGTCGACGTTGTCGTGGTCTAGCGGCCACATTATCCTGATCCGACTCAAATGAGGCTCCACCCAGCTGCTTATGTATTTCTCTTTTTGCATCTATCCATCAAATGTAAACCCAATAAGATAAAAACAAGTCACATAGATTGCAATGTCATCCACAGGAAGAGAAATGAGAAACAAGCAGTGACTTACTTTCCAACCGCTCATGAGCCATGAAGAATTCTGCCGGATCCTTGAGGCTATCAAGGTCCAGAGTTGGTAGCAAACTGTCAACAGATGGCCTGTCAGAAAAAAAATAATCAAGTCAGCACCAAAAAAAAAAATAAAAAAAAAAAAGAGATTCATAGAGAGAATGGTGATTGCGAGCTTTACTTTTTAGTTGGCTTCATAGAGAAGCGTGGACGTTTAAGCCCTAACCCTGGTCTCGGGTTTCGACGAAATTCTCCATCCTCTTCAGCAACATTAGTCTTCTGAGAAGTTGGATCGTTCAAATTTTCAGTGTTGAACAGTTGAGGGTTACCATCCACTATGGATTTGGCTTGCTGCACCAGTTTCGCAGGACTCCGCAAGGCCTGTGCAAAGCACAATATGCATGAAATGGAAGGCAATGCTACAATTAAAGCTAAATTAAACTCTAATTAATTTAATAATGTTGAAACCTGGAAGAGAAAAAAAGGGGGTTGATTAGTACTTACCATGGATCTGAGGTGAGTGTGGATGGTGTGAAGATCTTGGTCTAAGTTGTAGGGTTTGGAGGGTGGGAGAGATGGTTGAGGAAAGAGGGAAAGTCCCCAATAGTTGGCGAGAGGATCCACTAATGCATCACCTTCTTTCTCCATTAACATTCGCGTCGCATTATTGGTTCGGAGATAGCAGAATCGAACAACGAAATCAAACCCTAGATAGCATATGTGCTTCAGTGATTGTTTTGCTTTCTTTATTTTATTTCAATTTCAATTCGAAAATTAAAAACAAAAATCTGAGCGGGAGCTGCTCCATGTTCCGTTTATTTGTTTGGTTGGGACGTTGAATTGAAATTGAAACTCGCGTCACGGCCTGCTTCGCTCGACTATCATCACCTTTCCACATGGATCACGGGCCGAACAAAGGTTGGGTTGGGCCAGCATAAGTTTTTTCCACCCGGGTTATGCTCTTCTCACTTCATTCTTCGTTTGGTTTTTTCAATTTATGAAAATATTATTGAAGGAAATGCATTTTCATTGATTAAAATACACAACAGAAACACATTTTCGTTGGAGGCTTTGGGGGTACAATCAAAATACACAACAGAAACATGATTTTATTGTATATTTTAATAAACAAAATTGTGTTTTTGTTGTGTATTGTGTTTGTATCTCCTAACACAATGGGAACTAGTTTTTATTGGTCAAAATAATAGAAATACATTATCACTGCATTCCATCACAATAGAATCGTGATTCAACTAAGTCAACAACTTAAAGAAAAGTAGTTTGTGACTATGATCGGTCGATAATTTTGTCATGGTAGTGTGGCAGTGATCTTGGCGAATGGCGATGGTGACAAAGATGGGGTGTGGAGGAACAAGAAGAAAATATGAAGAGAGTAAGGGGGTGCTGCAAAAACAAAAGTAGGGAAAGTGACTAAGTGAGGGGAGGAGGGTGTATTTGGTTGAGTGAAAAGGAAAGAAATGGAGAAGAAATTATGTGGATCCCATGCTTCTTATACTCTTATATTTTCATCATTTCTATTTCTATCCTCTGAACTAAACACATAAGAGAGAGGGTAAAAATGTATTTTCGAACTTTTGAAAAAGATGGGGTGGGATTGGGAAGAGTTGAATGTGATTTAGAATAGCAAAGGCCATAAGTTTTGGAGTAAGATCCACACGGCCCATACCCTGGCTTTTGTTCGTCAAAGCAACTCCCAAAAAAAAAAAAACTAACGATAAATCCAGGAAACCGTGGACGGCAGGATTCGAACCTGCGCGGGCAAAACCCACATGATTTCTAGTCATGCCCGATAACCACTCCGGCACGTCCACCAAGTTGTTGATTCAGTCACAAATACTATATTTAATAACAATACACCAGCTTACTGCTGTTTCCCTTCGACACCACCCAGTGCTTACATAACACAGAAGCAAACTGAACGGTTTCACATCACACGCAGCAGCAAAAAGTAAGAGGAAGAAGCAAAGATTATTATTTTTTATGTTCAGTTTTTTATTTATTGTTTTTCTTCTCAATGGGCACACACTTCACGATCCTCAAATTCTCTTGCATGTCTTTGACGATTGTTTATATTATTACACCTTATTCATTATAATTTAACACTTTATTAACCTACCTCCTAGTTTCTTTTCATCACCAAATACTACTTTCGTACTCTTTTTTATTAGTTAAAATTTATTAAAAAATTATAAATCATGACAAATCTTTTTATATATAAAGAGAGATGTATTGGGATTTCCAATGAAATGATCTTTTCCCGCTCAAAATTCAGGTAAATTCGTAATTTAATCATTAGCATAATAGGAAAGTAATCTAGTTGTCCCAATTTTGCTCTAAATTTGTGCCAAATAAGAGATATAAATGCAGCTATTTATATCTCATATTTTGACGTGAAAATTAAATAGGCACCATTAAAATAATTTATTGCATATTTCTCATGCTCATTCTTTGCTTCATTCCACGTAAGAGTCTTGGAAAACCAAATAGACACAATCTGGACAGCTTCTATCAATTATCACCCTTAATTGCAATGTAAGTTGGAGACACTTTTAAATAAACATTGCAGCGTTTAAATAAAACCCCTTTTATCTTTATATATATTACAATTCAAATATTTACAATATAAAATTAAGTATTTCTTCAATTTTATATGGAAATAGAATTTACAATTCCATTATTTAAATAACGAATAATTAAATTACTATTTATTATTTTGAAGTTAATAATGATATATTTTTAAAATGACATAAAACTAATAGTAATATATTTAATAAAATATCCATAATCAATGCTCATATAATTTCAAACAGTTCTATATTATTCTTTATACATCTTTAAAAAAAAATCAAATTCTTACCTGATTATAATAGCTGGCTAGAGTATATTATTACGTGGGAAGTTGAATAAATATATATCACCTAAATGTTTATTTGATAAATTAATGGATAAATAGTTAAATT
>PYAF01004126.1:430896-452508 GCA_007407185.1 Glycine tomentella | reverse complement strand
ATTTTTATTTTTGAGGACCAATTTGTCATTTAATAAAGATAATCAAGTTTAAGATAAAATTGTGGCGTTAATTCCATAAAAAATAAAATTTAAGTAAAATTTGTCACACCTTTCCACAATTATTTATACTAATTTTTACACTTGAGATAATCACATTAAATAAATAGTCCAAGTTAAATAAACATATCGATTTTAATTATTATGTGTTTTTATGTATAGGTTAAATACTACACTTATTTTCTTAAATTTATTATTATTTTATATATTTCAAATATTTTCTTAGTAAATATTGTTTAAATGTTCAGCTCCATTAAATAAAAATAAATACACTTAAAGATAAAACCGTGACATCAATTAATTAAAAAAGTCAAGTAAAAATTGTCATGTTTCTTTTACAAACATCCATGTCTATTATTGCAAATAAATACAAATTTAAATGCAAATAAGAAGACCTAATTTTTTCACTTATTTCGTGCATCACATAGGTAGAAATAAATAATAATTAAATAAAATATGAGACCTACAAAATTTTGTTATTTTCAACAAATTTTAATTTAAAAAAAATGTTTAAAATAATATCTCAGAAGGTATGTTGTTAATAGTTATTTTTAAATAATGACGTGAGAAGATGTGTCACACGTTATATATTTTTTCATGCTTACAACATCAACCTTCTTGTTCTCTTTTTTCCTCTTATTTGTTTCATTCTTTTATATATTTTGTGACTGAATAGTCATAAACAGGATACATTGAATAAAAAAAAGAGACCTAAGAAATATTAGAACAAAAGATGAAATAGTAGTGAACCATGAAGGAGGAAGGACGGGACTCGCGAGAATTGGAAATTGATTGACGATTGTGTTGAGATTCGACGAAAGGACAATGAACAATGACAATGACAACAAGGATTTTGCGATGAGACTAGAAATCCTCCTAAGGTCTTGACAACTCCATGTAATTATATGAGTACCATACTATAAATGCATCATAATGAATTAATTATGTATATTGATTTATCTTTATTTTCAATTATTGGGATGTAAGATAGGAGGGTGCCAAATTGGGTCGAACATGGACTAACCTGATTAATTTCAATACAAAACATGAGTTGAATTTCTAAAATTAAGTCTTAAAATCATTTTGGCATAATCAAAATTTACCTAAAAATTTATTAAGGTGACATTTAATGGCCTGTAACGGGACGCATGATCTCACTGACTTGAAATATGAAAAACAATGCATATTGACAAAAAATGGTAAGATTTTTTTTAAAGATTAGTATAATTTACTTTGATAACTACTTTCATGTGTCATTATTATGGTTAATTGTGCATTTTAGCGTGCAGAAAGATTGATTTAGATTTTTTTTTTTTCTGAAAAGAAATTTTGTTAAGGCTTAAAAATCACAAGGAAAATTAGTACAAGCATAATTAGCCTTTAAGGCATTAGAAACAAAATCAAGAAACACATCAAAAGTGCAACTTGGGCACATAAGGCCAAAATCATGCTTAACCAATGCATATGCAACTTGACTCGCCTCACGCAGTACATGAATGCAGAGTACACGATCTCTACATTGATTTTTTTTGGAAGGCAAATGAAGCTCATATTAGGAAAATGACTATTTTACATATGCATATAATTAAAAAATACTAGTATGTTATTTATGTTGTTAAAAATTAAAGCATAAAATATAAAATCTAATCTAATATACTTATATAAAAAGAGACTATTAGCAAAATTATCAAATTGGACACTTTATATTACACTTGACAAAAAATAGAGTTAAAATGATAATTGGCATCTCCTATTTCTTTTGTGGATATGGTCAGAAAAGTGAAAATTTCTAATTGCACCCCAATATTTCTAAATTAAAAATTGTTTGCACCACCTTTTTGATAAATACACTTTAATATTTTTAAATTAAAACTTGTTAATTACAGTTCCTTTTTGATAAGTAAATTAATATTTCTTTTTAAATTTTAAATACTCATTATATCATTTCTTTCATCACTCTCACGTGTTATATCTTTAACATGTAAGTAATGATATTACCTGTGTATATAGGGTATTGTACTAGTCAAGTTAAAAAAATACATAATTCTCATATTATTTTAATTTTTCCTTCAAAAAAGATTCTAAATCACTGATAATGTAATAATTTCTCTTTTATTTACTTGACAATTGTCTAAAAATTTGTTAAGTACAATGCTTTTATTTTATTTTATGTTATGATTTTTACAATCTCTTAATTTGAATTATTTATTTTTTCAATATTATTAATTCTTATTTTAATTAACTGAATCTAATTTAAGGATTGATTTCAACAGTTTGCATTCACAAAAGATTTGACTAAATTATTTTTTTTTTTGTCACAATTAAATCAATCAAATCCGATTTAACACAAAAATATGACGAGTGAGTGACCCATTATAGACCGACCCGAACCGACGACAGGTGTTGTAAACTAGTAATTTGGGGTGAGTGTGGAAGTTAACCGCACGCGGGCGCACAGACACGCACAATGTTCTTGCGCAGTAAATATTATTTTTAGAAGCAAAGAAAAAAGGAAATATAGGAGCAATAGCACGTAGTGGTTCGGTTCCTTGCTTCTTGTTGACAATAGGGTTGCACTTGCACTGCACGCACGCCATCCACAACTGAACCCTCATTCTCTTCTTCGCTTCGCTTACGCCAAAAAGCACACACTCTCACTACCAGTCTCTGCCGCCGCAACAATGGGTGCTTCTCTTCCTCCCAAAGAGGCCAACCTCTTCAAGCTTATTGTTGTAAGCTTCCACTCTCTCTCTCTCTCTCTCTCTCTCTCTCTCTCTTTAATTTTATGCTCGATCCAACTTCTATCACTTTCTCCTGCTTCTGCGATTGCTTCTTCTCCATCTCAAAACCCTAGATTATCTTCTTATTCCTTTCTTTCTTTGCTGACAATCCGGTAAAGACTTTACAGAAATTAAATACAAAAAAAAATAAAAAAAAATCGGAGCATTCAGGATTGACTGTAGTTTTCCGTTACTGTGATTTGTGAGGTTCACCGCTGTGTTGTATTTCAGCTCTTCTGCAAGTTAGAGCGGGATTGGAAGTTCCCGAATTCGCACTTTGAGTTTATTGCATTCTCTGTGTTCCTTTTTTTTTTTTTTTTCTCTTTCTCCTTGCGACTATGGGAAGCAGGAATGAAGTGTGAACTGCTCTCACCTGGACTATGGATGTGATTTTTTTTATTTATTTATCAATGTGACGCACAGACAACCTGACGTAAACAATAATGGAATAAATGGAGATAATGAATTTTTGAAGGAGAAGGGAATAGTGAATTCTTTGCTTTGAATATGTTGGGCATTGTTGAAGACTCGAAGGAAGTTTCTGTAGATAAATAGCTATGTTATATGATCTAACTTTCAGATTATACCCGTGGAATTCCTTCCAGTAGCAGTGTTTTGGAGTTTGGTTTTCTCAATATGTGGAAGCAAATGTGTGCCTACTACTTTATGTAATTAAATTTTAATCATCTTGGCTATTGGGAAATTTATGAGACACTGAAGGGGTGTGGTTGGGGTCTACTTACACGTGGGGCTTAATTTTACTTGTTTGCATTGCTGCAGAAATCCTACGAAACCAAACAATACAAAAAGGGACTCAAAGCAGCCGATGCCATTTTGAAAAAATTCCCTGACCATGGAGGTATAACTTTTTAGTACTTGTTTGTCCATGCCATTCCTTTCTTGTCAGGGGATATTTTATTTTCTTTTAAATGAGTAACACAAAAAATGATGTTTTTTTTCCTTTTTCTTACAGAAGTTGTTTTCTCTTTCCATCTTTTAATTATTTAGTTTCATTGTTTTTTTTTCTTACTTATATGTCTGTTCCCCCTTATGGTTGATAGAAACTTTATCAATGAAGGGTTTGACATTAAATTGCATGGATCGTAAGTCTGAGGCATACGAACTGGTTCGCCAAGGTTTGAAGGTGGGTTGCCTTTGATTTTGCACCATTTATCAATCTGCCAGCCAATATTTGTCAGCTTAATTTTCTTTTTCTGGTGCAGAATGACCTTAAAAGTCATGTTTGCTGGCATGTTTATGGTCTCCTGTATCGGTCAGATAGAGAATATAGGGAAGCAATAAAGTGTTATCGAAATGCACTGAAAATAGATCCTGACAATATTGAAATCTTGCGGGACTTATCACTTTTACAGGTAGCATATTTAGTCCTTTTGCTTCTACTTGCTTTGTTTTAGCATCTGTAAACTTATAAAGTCTCTCAATCTCTCTCTGCAACGTCTTTTACTTTGATGTTAGTTTTCCTATACTGGCATTATCTATTATGATCATAAACATATAGCTTCATGTTATTGTTGTTTGTTAGTGTGGAGGAAAGTTTATTGTGAACTTTGTCCTTAATTTACCATGATTGCCAACAATGGTACTTTCATGATACCATAATTTCCTTTCTAAGTTCATTTATGACTCTTGGTGAAGCTCATAGGTAGTTAGGTACTTAAGCTAGAAATTACTGCCCTTCTGTCACCTATTCAAATCAAATTCAATATAAATTTTTCTAGAATTATTTTTTTCATTAAACTTAGGCAGGACTAATGTTGTCAAGATCGCGAGTATGATCATATACTTGTGCGATCTTACGATTTTCAGAGGGGTCGACGAGGTTAATCGGAGGGAGGATCACTGTTTGCGGATCGTTGGGGGATTGCGAGTTTGCTCGCGAGGTGGACGGATCGACGATCCGTTTCGATCCCAGTTGGGTTTCGTTTTCGGTCTCGTTCTCGCGAGAGTTTTTAAAGGAGGTGCCGTTGTTTTGGAGCTCTTCGAAGAGGAAGGTGGCGAGAGGCTGGCGGAGCTTCTCGAGCTCATCGATGAGAGCGAGGACGGAAGGTTTGGAGCTGAGAACCTCTTCCTGCTCCTTGTTCAGAGGCTTGCCTTGGGTGACGGCCTCTTCCATGGTGAGGATGCGATTCAGCTTCTTGCGGAGGGTGCGGAGGCGCTTGTTGATTAGGCTCATCACGGGGCCGTTGGCGGCGGTGGCGACATCGTTGTTGCTTGCGGTGGCCGCCATTTGCAACCAAGCACCTCCTTCTGTTGGTCTTTGCTTAAATCGAGAATTGTATGATGGCGCCGCCCCGGAGAAGGATTGTTTGCTGCGGAGAAAGAGATAAAGAGTGGGATTTGGTTTGGTTTGGTTCGGTGTGAGTGTGTTTGGAGAGTGTAGTATGGGTTTGGGAGAGTTTATAATGAGTTTGGGGTTTTGATTTTGTGTGTTTAGAATATTGGGAGGAAACCGAGTGGGAAAAGGGGTACCAGAAGATGAGGTGCAAAGAGATGGTTGAGGAAAAGAAGAGCTGAAATGGAGAGAGAGTGTTGAGGAAAAGAGGTACCGGAAGATGAGGTGCAAAGAGATGAGTGTTTAGAATATATTATCTTTTGTAATTATATATTATTTACATAATTCTAAGAGTCTATTTGGTCCATTTTTTTAACTGAAGTTATTCTTAAGTTAAAGTTAAAAATAAGAGTCTAAAAAAACGTTGATTGTTAATTTTCAATTTTTTTTTAAAAAAAGTATAAGTTGATAATACTACTTTTTTTTAATCTGAAAGTTGTCTAATAAAAAATTAATTTAAAATTAGTTATCTTGTTTAATTAAAAGTATAGTTTTGTCAAATAATATTTTATCAAATTAATCTACTCTATAAATTTCTAAATGTATTAATTTTGAAAAATGTTAAAAATTAATTGATTCAATAAAATTTTGTTTCATTATTTTCAAATTATTAAGTAAAAAAAATTAATTATTTATTATATATAATAAAATGTTTAAATTATTTTATATTTTCATTTAAAACTATTTTTAAGAAATAAAAATAATTTATTTAGATAAAAACTTACGCTTACCTATCAGAGTGAAAAATTATAAACCAATATTGTTTTTCTTGTTTATGTTATTTTTTATGTATATGCATGTGTATAAATATAATTGTACATATACACATAATTCTTACGATCCGAGTTACAATCCTCGAGTTATGATCTTTTACCCCCCTTCCGATCCTCTTACGATCCTCGAGTTTGACAACATTGGGCAGGACTAACTATAAAGGTGAAAGAAAAATCTCTCTCCAGCCTTTTTCCATTTGGAATCTTCCATTGCATAGCCAAAGGTCACATCACTGAGAGTCCGGAGGATGCAGTTGAAGATAAAAATAAGAAAAAACTGATTTTCAGTGAATTTTCTTTATTGCACAATTCACACTTAGTTAAATGGTTTATACACACAGATTAATATTAATACAGAATACAATTCAGAAGAATGGCAATTAAACTATGTCAATTTCCTATTGAATCTAAGCTGCTCAATGAACTAAAGCTAATTGGAAAGTGGATTGTCATTAAGTTATTTGTAATTCCAAGTTCCAACGGATACAAATATTTTTCAAAGATATTTTACTGTATCACTTTCATATTACACAATTACAGTCAGTGAATTCTTCTATAATGTATTTAATGTTTTGATCCATGTGAATGTGCTTTTACTTCTCACTGTCAGGCTCAAATGCGAGACTTAACTGGCTTTGTTGAGACAAGACAACAACTGCTGACGCTCAAGTCAAATCATCGCATGAACTGGATTGGCTTTGCTGTTGCACATCATTTGAACTCTAAGTATGATTTTTGTTTATATAAAATTAAATGCTTTATCCTAATGATAGCTGCTTGAGTTGCCTTGTTGCTAAATAATATATAATATATGACCCAAGGATTATCTTCTTAAATGTTGTTTTCACTATTTCATGTATGAATCATGGAAAACTAGAAAACAAATAAAAAAGGCAGCATTTTTGTAATTATTTCTAAAAACAGGAAATGAAAGTAGGAAATGTTTTCCCTAGCTTAACATGCCCTTAGTTTGTCAATGTTCCTATCATTTAATTTGTTGATGCTTTTGAGATAATGTAATTGGTTGCTATATTTAATCTATGTTAGTAAACTTACCCATGCCTTTAATTGCTTTGATGTTCTGATCCTTTATTTCAGGTATAGAAATATGACATTTGAGAGAAAAATAACTAGTGTTTATTGAAAGTGAATTCTGATTACAGAGAGGAGAGTCAAAAGACTCTTATTTATGCATGATAGGTTTGAGATACTAGTTTCTAACTGAATCATAACAGGATTCAACGGTCATAACTAACTGACAGCTGGCATAACTAACCTGAGAGCTTACTCAGCTTGTTTGTAGTTAAACAGAATGTAGCCAAGATTACTGACTAACTGCATACACTATCAGCTTCTTAGGACAAAGAAAATTATTGGTTAAGGTCATGAATTTGGTGATCTCTGTGTTCTTGATACAGAAAATATTCCTAAATGTCCTAAAAATAATTATGAAAAATCTGGAAAAATGTAATTAAATTGCAACACTTCATAAACAAGGTATATTTTCCCCATTTTTTGGGGGAGGCAGGGGGGTTGTTGAGTGGGTGTGTTATTCTTGTAGGGTCTAAGGATGTGACGAGACTTGGTGGTAATGTTGTGGGTGGAGATTTTGGATCCAATGTTGTTTGAGTTGCTCTGAAATCAAAATTCGGCTGTTAAGCTTTGGATCATTCATGCTAGTACCCAGGCTTCTGTATTGATAGTTGTTATCCAAATGGCATAATTTATTTTGATAGTTTGTTGTACTGACCATTTTAATATGAAACAGTGCATCAAAGGCTATTGAAATTCTGGAAGCGTATGAAGGGACATTGGAAGATGATTATCCTCCAGAAAATGAACGGTGTGAGCATGGGGAAATGCTTTTGTATAAGGTCTTTCCTCTGGCTGTTGCTGCAGCTATTTCTTATTTAATGCATATAGAATAATGCCTCTTCACATAATTTTTGTTTGATGTAACTTTTACCTCAATTATCTTTTTCTATAAGATGATAGGATTTTAAATGGGAAATGGATCCTCTCCATTTCTTCCATTTTTATAAGCTTTTAGAAAAATAAATCAACTGGGGATGATGCACACTTTATGAGAAGTAACATTTATTTTCTCAAAAGCTTAGTAATGGAAGAAATGGAGAGGATCCAAACCCTTTTAAATGGGCTTTCACCATTCGTGAGTTTTTGTATATGCCAATGATAGCCTTTATGCATTATAGCCATTATGACTCAAATAGAGAAATTTCTCAGCATCTATAGTTACATGTTTTGGATATCTTGTTCTAGGTAAATTGTGTTTCGTTGAATGTGAATATTTCTGTTGTCACTAGATGTGCATGTTTAGGAATATGAAGTCTTTTATATTGTTCATATGCCATTATTAATATTTCCCTGACACGGTGATTTTCTGCATCACATGTATTCATCCAGATCTCCTTGTTAGAAGAATGCGGATTTTTTCAGAAAGCTCTTGAGGAGTTGCAAAAGAAAGAGTTAAAAATTGTATGTGTTTTTTATTGATTGAGGTAATTTGATAATTTAACTTATGAATGTGAAGTATGATATCTTACCTGCTTCTGATTATGTCTTTAGGTTGATAAACTAGCATATAAAGAACAGGAGGTTTCACTTCTAGTTAAGCTTGCCCGCTTAGAAGAAGGGGAGAAATTGTACCGGACATTACTTTCCATGAATCCTGACAATTATAGGTGATCTTTCTGGCTACATACATGTTAGGTTTGAAGGCCTCAATTGCAATGTCTGTTTAGATTTATGTTTCCTTTTTGCTTTGGCCACAGCAGAAAAGGATATTTAGATGCCTTAATCCTTATTTTTAAAAGCTTAAAACATTTTCTAAAACAAGAAATGGATAGACCCCATAATTTTTTTTTGATCCGTGGGAATCGAAGATAGTGTCAGGGGGTTTACAATAACTCACGCACCCTGCTCAACCAACTAAGCTAGATAGATAGACCGCGTAATGTTTCATTTTTTTGTTTATATTCCATCAATGTCTCCCAAATGTTTTGGGTCATAGATTCTTTAATTCATTTTAATGGCGCATAATGGTTGTGTAATAACTCCCTTTTCTTGATATTCAGTTTGTATTTTATCTTGTATACAATCTTACCGACTAGTTGAAGCTAAACAATTATCTGTGCTTCATGTTGATGCTCAGATATTATGAAGGCCTCCAAAAATGTGTTGGATTATATTCAGAAAATGGCCATTATTCTCCTGATGAAATAGATCGGTTAGATGCCTTGTACAGAACACTTGGGCAGCAATATAAGTGGTCTTCTGCTGTTAAGGTAAGGGCAGCCAATTCTTGTAGTTATATACCACATTTACTTTATAGCTTTCTTTCAGCATCACAAACTGCATTTAATTATTATTGTAACATTATTTGTGTAAAAGGAGAACCCCCTCCCCCAGTATGGTGATTTCCTGTTGAATTTTGAATGGTTAACTATGAAATGGTAGGCTAGTTTACTCAATGTAACTAGTACTAATTTTTGTTTCCTTCCCATCTATGGTCATTATTTATAACTACCCTGGTTTTGATGGGGGGAAGATATTGAAATCATCTTAGAATGTAGATTACGGGCCTAACTCTACCCTACAAAACCGACTTGTAAGGTGAGGGTTGCCCTGCACTTATATACACTATTGGCCATATCTCTAGATGATGTGGGATCTCCAATACCCCCTTCACGTCGAAGATTGGACATCTAGAGCGTGAAGTTTGCAGTGATGGACATCTGCGGGTGGTTTGATAACGGCTCGATAGGCCCAACAAATCTCGTTAAGATAGGATTTGATATCATCTTAGAATGTGGGTTACAGGCCTAACTCAACCCTAGAAAACCGGCTTGTAAGGTGAGGATTGCCGCCCGCTTATATACACTATTTTGGCCATATCTATAGACGATGTGGGATTTGTGCGTCTTCCAATGATCTATAATACATTACAGTTGGATTTGTGGTGGCACAATGTTAATATTTTTATCTTATCAACATGAGTAATACTATTTGAGCCCATTTTTTAAGAAAGAAGCTCATCCCACGTTGTTATTTACTTATTTCTTTCAGAGAATACCACTCGATTTTTTACAAGGTGACAAATTTCAAGAAGCAGCAAATAATTATATTAGGCCTCTCCTAACTAAGGTATACACAGACCTTTCTTCTTAGTGTGTGATAATTCTGCCTACTTTACTACTTTCAAAATTAAATTGGGATTTCTTTTTGTGTTGCCTATAGGGAATTCCATCTCTTTTCTCTGATCTTTCTTCATTATACAATCAACCTGGGAAGGTCAGTTTTATTACTAACATTCTTCTTTTAAATAGTTTGGGTTTTTTTTGGTTGTGTTATTGTATACTGTATCTGACGCTCTGATTTTCCTCACTCTCCAGGCAGACATTTTGGAACAAATCATTCTTGAGATAGAGAGTTCAATTAAGACTACTAGTCAATACCCTGAAGGGTAGGAATTAAAATATGCTTGTTAACATCTATGTTATAAACTTGTGATTAGGATGCTCATATAGTACAAGTGTAAGCTTGAAACTTTTTTTTTTCCTGATATCAAATTTGGTGCTTATGTTAATGTTATTGTGTTAGGAGTGAGGCGGGAGAAAATTAATAAGCAATTCAGTGGCTTTATATGTTATGAAGAATGTCCTTTTCATAAATGTTCCATTTGATAAATCTATTAGCATACCCTTTAATGAACATTTTGGGTCCATCTAATAATATTTTATAAAACCAGAACACAATTTTAGAAACAAAAGAAAGGATATAATTCTTGGGGGAGGATAAGTCAAATTAGATTAAAAAATTGCACAAAGAACTGAAAGAAGTTATAAAGACAATATCCAATTACAATTGAATGGAAAAGAGTCTTATTATAAGTTTAAATTAAAGTTTTGATGCTTTAGAACTTTTATTGTACAACTAACGAATCTTCATCTTGTATTCAGGATGGAAAAGGAGCCACCTTCAACTCTTCTGTGGACTTTGTTCTTGTTGGCTCAGGTTTGTGCATTTTTTAGATGATGTTTTGATACATTTTTTTGTTGGTTCCTCCATATTTTTTCTACTCAGTGAATTTTTATTGGTGCAGCATTATGACAGACGGGGCCAATATGAAATTGCTCTTTCTAAAATCGATGAGGCTATTGATCACACACCTACCGTCATTGATCTGTATTCAGTCAAGGTTTTGCTTATATTTCTAAGTAGTTCCCTGATTAATTTAGGTTTTTTTCTTTTCTACGTGGTCCTTCTATTATATAAATTTGTGTGCACATATGTGCATTTGTGGTTGTGTGTGTCTATAAATTTGTACTCTAGTTAACAGAATATAACCACCAATTAAATAACACTTAACTCTGTGATTTGTCTAAGTAACTGTAAGAACTGGTATTAGCATAAATAAATTACATAACCATACTAAGACATGTAAATCACCAGTTACCGTTGACTATTGCATTTGGTGGATCTAATCACATGACTGTCTTCAATGTACAATTTTTGGTGTATTTCTCTGCAATTTTTTTGTTAAACAGTATTTATTTGCCTTTATGCTGTTTAGAATGTCATTTCAAGTATTCTGTTATTTTGTAAATGCTTATGACTCATCTGCTATATTTTGCACTTGAAATATATAAAAAACAAGTTCAAAGGCCAGTTATGTATTTATTTCTTCAGTGAAGAATTTAAATGAGACAAATCAAGATAAGATATTCTATATCTTGCCAAATAAATCAATTTCCAAGTATTGATGAACGTGAAATTGAAAAAACATGTTCAATTCTCTTTTTCTATAAAAAAAATGATGATATCTTACTCTAATAATATCAAATGCTAGCCAATAAAGGCACCAAAAGTATATATAATATGCTCCAGTTATTCAAAAGGTAACAAGTACCTTCAAAGATTTAGAATTATGGAGAGGAAAGTTTTGTAGATTTTTTTTTTTTTTTTTTTTTTTTTTTACAAAAAACTGCTTTATTATCTCTGGGGAAACTTTTCGTTGTTATAGAGAAAAACTGAGGCAAGTTAAATTATTAAATGACAAGTAATGTTTTTAATATCAACTATTAGTGAAAATGAGTTAATGTAGTTGGGATTAGTGGTGACTGGCAACTTGCATTAACAGTCAATAGCATGTGGAAAAGTTTGTTGAATGATTGTTGCATGTTTTCATATAACAGAGTCGGATACTGAAGCATGCTGGTGATTTGGTTGCTGCTGCTGCATTTGCAGATGAAGCTAGGTGTATGGATCTCGCCGATCGTTATGTTAATAGTGAATGTGTTAAGCACATGCTGCATGCTGATCAGGTTTTGTCTATCTATATATTTGAATTTCATTCGCACTCGAGTGTTGTAATATGTGTAGTTTTCTCTTTTGCCTGTTCTGAATTTCTTTTGTTCTGTTCCCTTGATATCCAGGTGGCTTTGGCAGAAAAAACTGCCGTGTTGTTCACAAAAGATGGTGATCAACACAACAACCTACATGATATGCAGTGCATGTGGTCTGAATCCAATGATGTGTAATATTCTGTACTTGCAAGCAATATTATGGTTTCATTTTGTAACACATTGTAACATTTATATTTTGAAGGTATGAGCTTGCCTCTGCTGAAAGCTATTTTCGCCAAGGTAATCTTGGAATGGCTCTCAAGAAATTTCTGGCTGTGGAGAAGCATTATGCAGATATTACAGAAGATCAATTTGATTTTCATTCATACTGCTTAAGGAAAATGACATTGCGTACATATGTCGAAATGCTTAAATTTCAAGACCAATTGCATTCACATGCATACTTTCATAAAGCAGCTGCTGGAGCTATCAGGTGAATATATGCAGTTTTCAATTGGTTGACTGCATCAGTTGTTATGCTAGTTAGCGTTACGCAGTGCTTTGTGGAACTGGATACTGCACATGCATTGGGAAACTGAACAGTGATTTATTTTTAAATTGTTTCCCTGCCTTCCCTTCCTTGGAGGTCAAGAGTTTCTCTTTTATGCATCATGTTTGGTGTGTGCTTAGAATTGTGAGTTAAGACAGCATCAATTTGGGACTGCCTTAACATTTCAGCCTAAATTCATATAAGCAAATGAAATTTCCTTCTGATTTTGCATTTATGATCTCATGCTTGTAATATTTGGAGTTGCAGATGTTATATCGAATTGCATGATTCTCCTCCAAAGTTGACAACCGAGGAAGATAATGATGTGTCTAAGTTGCTTCCTTCTCAAAAAAAGAAAATGAGGCAAAAACAGAGGAAGGCAGAAGCAAGAGCTAAGAAAGTAATAATCATTGTTTTTGCTTCTGTGGGGAAATTCTTATTGGAAAAGTATTCATGCTATTGCTTTCCCCCCTTTTTAGGAGGCAGAAGAAAAAAATGAAGAATCAAGTGCTGGTGGGATATCAAAGTCTGGAAAACGGCATGCAAAACCTGTTGATCCGGATCCATGTGGTGAAAAGTTGTTGCAGGTTAAATTTCAATACTTCTATTTTCTTTTAGTATGCAAAAAGTATAGGTGAGTATAACCTGTTAAGACCCAACTCTTCCAAAAGTTTAAGATGTTATGTGGAGCCATGGAGGCTCATCAACATCAACATCAACAACACCTTTAACCTAAGTTAATTGGGGTCAGTGGTAGATGAACCCAATGATAAATCGTAAATGAGACAGAAAGAGAAAGGAAGAGGGGAAGAAAAAAGTGAAAATAAGACAAAAGATAGAAAAAAGGGTGAAAGGAAGAAGGGAGAAAAGAAGAGAAAAAGAACTAAAACAAGGGAATGGCAGGAATATAGAACTACTAATGGGTTTAACCCTCCACCAAACTTATAGCTTTTCTCCACTCCGTTCTAAGACATACCGCCCGTCAATCTATATCTCACTCCATTAAGTCTTGTTTAACTACCTTTCCCCAGGTAAGTTTCGGTCGATCTCTACCTTTCTTTGTGTCAAGCTCTTGGTAATAAACTCTTGTTCTTACGGGAACATCCATTGGCCGTCTCAAACATGTCCAAACCTCCTCAATCTATGCTCCCTCATCTTTTCACATACCGGTACCACTGATACCGTTCTTCGAATATCCTCATTTCTTATCTTATCCATCTTCGTATATCCACACATCCACCTTAACATCTTCATTTCTGTTACCCCTATTTTATGCTCATGTTGCCTATGTGCTGGCCAACATTCCGCTCCATATAGCATTGTCGGTCTTACAGCTGTTCTATAGAATTTTCCTTTTAGCTTAAGGGGAATTTTGCGGTCACACAAAAACCCCGATGCACTCCGCCATTTCATCCACCCTGCTGTAATTCTATGATTTACATCTTCATCAATCTCACCACCTTTTTGCAATATTGATCCCAAGTATCTAAAAACATCATGGCAGTAAATATTATCTTTAACATGACACCTCTGACCTCATGCTAGTGCTCTTTGGATTGTAAGTAAGGATATTGCCCATGCCTACTCTAACTTGTGTAGATTTTTTTTTATTTAAATAATTTGAAGAATGGGTTGGCAAGAACTGATACCACATCATGTTCCAGCATTCCCTAAAATATGTTTGGTGAAGGCTTATGAAAGGCTTTATTATATCTCCTAACAAATCTCATTATTCTAAATATGGTCCTTGAACAATGTTTCAATGTTATTCTTGTGACTTTCTTAGGATGAGTATGCATCTGTGTGTGTGTGTGAGTATTCTGGTGGTTTTGCATGAGGGGTAGATGTATCATGTATGTGTGCACAACAGATTCATGGTTAAAATCCCAAGTTGAATCCAATGACAGCTTTTATTCATTACTCTGCATGTATTAATAAAATCAATGTAGTTCATTATTTGGTTTATCAATGTCTAATCAACAGTGAAATGTTTCTGTGAAGATTCATTGATACATTTCCAGGAAACTATCCTGATAAATTATGCTTATTGAGTTATTGTAATTGTTAAGGCTGATATTGTACTGTTTATTGTGCTATTGTGCAATTTTCTCCTGCTTAGGTTGAAGATCCTTTGTTGGAAGCCACAAAATACTTGAAGCTGCTGCAGAAGAATTCACCTGATTCATTGGAGACACACTTTCTCTCTTTTGAATTATATATGAGAAAACAGAGGATTTTGCTTGCATTCCAGGTAAAAATATGTAAAATGAGAAGTTTAAGTTTGTTTTTTTTTTTTTTTTTTGAGCTGGGGGATACAGCTTCTTAGCTAATTAATTTGTAAGGCTAGTAATTTATTTGAATTAACAGTCTGGGCTGCATTGCTTGACATATTTTAGGGGGATCTATGCTGTGATTTTATGCTTATTAATCGAATATTTATGTTTCTTTTCATATCATAACATTATAAAACTTGTTAGTTGCTACACTTTCTCATTTTAGAATTTATGACAGTTAAAATGTGTTTTGTTCTCAATCTTTTGACTTGTAGGCTGTGAAGCAATTACTGAGGTTGGATGCTGAACACCCTGATTCTCATCGTTGCTTGGTATGCTCTTTTCTGAAAACAAATCAATTTTATGTCAATGGGATTAGAAAGTTGAGGATCAAAACACTACATAATAATATCTGAGGATACTTGTGAAATTTTTTTTTTTTTTTTAATTTGTTTATATTTAGCGTTTAGTACATGCAAATTGGATAATCTTCAAAAATCATTCCTTTTGAATTTGGTGCAAGGTGCATGTGGTTCCCCCTCCCTTTTGTCTTATTTTTATTATCCCTTTTTTTAGGATATACTGTTCTTTCCTTTTTTGGTTTCTTCCTTCCTCTATTAAGGATAATGATTCTTTCTGCTGTCATTCATTTTTAAGTTCACATGTTGCAGATTAAATTCTTCAATAAAGTAGGATCCATGATTGCTCCTGTGACTGACAGTGAGAAACTCATTTGGAGTGTCTTAGAAGCTGAGCGCCATACTATTAGGTTCTCTGGTGCACTTATTTACATTATACTCCCCTTTTATTGTCTTTTGGGGAGATGGCATATTCATTTTTTTTATTAATTTATGATTTAATTTTAAGTTTCTTTGGTTATTCTTTTTATGCAGTCAGCTGCATGGAAAATCTCTGTTTGAGACAAATAACTCTTTCCTTGAAAAACATGAAGGTTATACTCAGCATTAACATGAGCATTTGTTGATGATCCATATATTTCAAGCTTGATTATGAAGATTTCTTATTCTGTTTACAGATTCTTTGACGCATAGAGCTGCTTTTGGAGAAATGTTGTATATTTTGGATCCCAACAGAGGTCTGAAGCTGTCAAGTTGATTGAAGGGTCAGCAAATAATCTTGTGCCAAGGTAATGTTCTTACACCACCTCAAGTTTCATGCTATTAAGCATTATCACAACATTGTGTCATGTCTTCAACTGGTACACCACTCCCATGCATGTGATGCACACCTGTTTTGGATTTGGAAATTTTCATATTTCATACTTTAGCATGGGTTGACATGTCTCAGCATTCTATTCACATTTTGACTGACTGGCTAAAAAAGCTAACTGAAATTTATTGCCTCACCTAGCTAGTATTGAGCTTGTCACTTGATCCCCATCAATGAAAGAAATGAGACAGGAGAATCTTGTGTAGATCAGACTCTTAGGTAGGCTGTATTAGAGAGAGTGAAAGAGAAACTTATTTGATAATTCTTGGGGTTTGCCAAATATGCAAATGATTATGTTTACGGCAATGTTATTCATAGACTAAAGTCTCTGTTTTTACCTTTCTAAACTCACTTTTGGTTTTCTCATTTGAGTAATGGTAGTATTTAGTCATGCAAAATTTTGTTTAATAGAAATGGAGCGCTTGGACCAATCAGGGAATGGAAACTTAAAGATTGTGTTGCAGTTCATAAACTTCTTGGAACAGTTCTTGTTGATCAGGATGCTGCATTAAGTAAGTATCATTGGGATTTTGGTTTGCTTAATTTTTTTTATGTTAAATGGCTTTAAATACAGACTAGTGCATATGATGAGCTTTTGGAAGAAATTGTGTATGATGGTGCTTGTGATTTCCAAGAGTAATGTATATTTGCTATCTTATATAAACAATTTACTGATTGCTCTGAGGAGATCCAGATTTTTTTAAGAAGGAAAAAAATGATAAAGAAATAAAAATGTTACATTGTAACGGAAATTTATGTTTTCTTTACTGACTGCATAAGGTAATTTTCACTATTTTCTTCTGAAATTTGAATTTGTATATCTGCTTGCTATTTGTCTGTCTGCCTATTATTGTTGACACCCACATTGGCATTGTAATGATGCATCACAGGAACTTGAAAACTGTGTCTTTATTTAATACTCTAATAACTGCTATTTCCGATTGGAATAGCCAGAGGAGAAACCCCAAAGAAGATACAATATTTGATACTCTATAAATTTGGAAATGGTAAATTTGCTTGCAGGATGGAAAGTGCGTTGTGCTGAGCTTTTCCCATACTCCACGTACTTTGAGGGCAGTAGCAGCTCTGCCTCTCCCAACTCTGCCTTTAATCAGATACGCAAGAGCACTGAAAATGGGAGTTCTAACCATTCGGTGGGTGATCACAATGCGGAATCCGGCACATCAAATGGCAAACTAGAGGCATTCAAAGATCTCTCTATCTTACAAAGTTGAACATGGACTAAAAAAATGGTTTGCAAGTTATACCTAGTTTGGACTTTGGATACCCGGTAATCCAAGCTGCTTTTGAAACCCCACCTAAACTAGGCTGCAGTTCCCGACAAGGTTGATACCAAGTTTTGGTGCCGGTGTTATCAAATTCTGAACACAAGTCACGGATGTATTTTCTTTGCACGAGTTCTCACTCTCCAAACTTACATGTGTTCCATTTGCAAATGTGTATAATTTTACCGCAATTATGTTTTAGGGTTGAATTTTTTATTTTCTCACCCCTTTTTTTCCCGAGATGTTAAGAGAGAAGGCTCCAAGGATTTGCAACTTCGTCCAAGTTTTACTATTTAGGTAGCAGGGAGAGCTACAGAAAGTTAGTTTCTGGTCCTGCATTCGGCCAGCACATACACACACCGAGAGCATGTTGTACTTTTCCTATTTTTTGGCTTATTTATCATGTATTAATTATTTAATTTAACTGTCAAAATTTTGCTTTAGATTCCATGTGAAATACCTGCCGATGGTTGAGAAGACTTGTAAGAGTTATGATTAAAAGCGGAATTTACAGACAAGTGGCACAAAAACGTGGATTCGTACTTGGTTCAGAGCAATTTTGGTCACAAATTAGTTTTGGCAGATACTTGTTTAATTGTTAAAGCCTTTTGAAGTTGGATTATAAAGTTTAATATCAAATTTCGAATTTATTCATACCTTTAGTGTAAGAATTATTTTTTGAAATTCAGATGTTTTGCAAATCAATTATTTGTTGGCCAAAAATAAATTATAATATAAGTTTTATGGCCTTTTTGTTAAGAAAGCATTTGGTTATAGAAAAATGGTCATATTTTGCACCGACTTAAGTTGGGTGCATATTTTCTCATATCAATCTAATTAAATATCAAATCTATTTACCAAAAATATGCTATAGTGCCAATTTCATTCTTATTTTAGGTTTAGATATATTTTTAATCTTAATAAATTAATGCTTTTTTATTTTTGATTCATGTAAATTCATTTTTTAAATTTTAATTCATGTAAACTTGCATTTTTTTAATTTAAGTCTCTGTAAGCAAAAAATAAGTTTAACAGATTAAAAAACAAATTGATGATTGCATATATGCGTTAAATAAGTTTAACAGTAAATTGATCAGGTTAATACAAAGCAGTGAAAGCACGTATTTATTCTGACATCATAACGGGCCAATGAATAAAATAATAAATTGATAATGTTTATACTTCGAACAGATAAGTCAAGTTTAGTTGAAGTAGGTGGTATTAAGACATCGAATGAAAAAAATAAAATTAATAAATGCTTCAAATTCAAACAAATATGAACAGATGTCAAGCTAGTGGAAGCAGGTGGTTGGGTTGACATCATCGCCATATAAAAAATAGTAACATTTAACAAAAACATTCAGCTCATTTTACAGTTTTAAATTAAGAAAATCAACATTTTCACTAGAAATTGTTATATATACAGAACTGATAAATGAAGAAAGATTTGAACCATCCTATTTTCTACAAACAATACTTGGTGAGTATGTAAAACCGGTGAAAAAAGCGTAAAAAGAGAGGTGACTAGGGCGGGTAGAAACACATTCTCAACCTTTCACTAACACGTAACATGACATGTTTAAAGAAATTACTTGATTTGCATCTATCTTTGGATCTCACCTTCAAAGCAGAATCCAAAAGTTTGATGATGTACACTTGAAAAGCTATAACTTGATGGGGGATATGTGCCTTCAGCTACGTACTGGAGTCCCAGGCTGAAGGGGACCCTCCATTACTCGGTACAACTTCGTTTTTACAAAGAGGGCAGGTTGCATTTATCTTTAACCATTTGTCAACACACACTACGTGAAAAAAGTGAGAGCAAGGTAACTCTCTAAGCTCGTCATCATCTGCATATTTTGCTAAGCAAATGCAACAAACCTGCAACAAAATTCAGAAATTTATCAAAGTTCCATTAAAAGATGTGGCATTCTCCACATTGCAGAATCACAAATCATAACAATAGCTACAATTCATAACTTTAAAACAATATAGTCAACCATTAGACTTACGGCGTCCTCTCCTGAAATCATTCGCTCCTTTTCTGTCCCTGCAGCCAAAATTCCACCTTCATCTATAGCTGCATTGACATCCTGGTCATCACCATTTTCATTGTTCTTCAATTTGAACTTGAAGATTGGTAACGCATTAATTGATTCTACTGTTGCTCCTCTATTCTGAGAAAAATCCTCTCGAATGCCCAAAACAGAAATTATACAAGGTAGGCAGCAACAAATAGTTGCACAAAGTATAAATGGCATTGCATATCCGATACAGCTAAAGGTAAGAAACACAATACATAACCTGCATGAAATGAAGCCCAGATTATTTGAAGACTCGAGAAAGTAAAATACTGGTTGAGCAAAAATAGTGAGATAGAAGTACCTATACAATTGTGGAGCATCAGAAGGAGAAGTGTGACCTCCAAAGATCCAAACATTTCCTACTACAAACCAAACTGCAAAGAAGCAATCCAGGGCCATCTTGAAATGGTCTATTAATCCATTAAGCCTGCAATTTAGCAAGAAATTTCTCTGCTTAGTGTGCTAGTGATTCATTAAACATGGATAAAATTAGACTGGGCATCAAGGTTTTGTATTAAGTTGAATTTGTCATTCAATAGCATGATGAGGAAATAGTGTTACATCTTCAACATATTTTAAGGTTCCCCCATCGTCCCCCGTCACCAAGCTCTAGATGAAGCTTACAAGATGTTTCATTAAGTATGTAATTTAACAAGGAATTTCTCTGCTTAGTGCATTTCTTCGATGTGGATAAAGTTAGGCAATGTATTGTATTAGTTGGAATTTGACATCAGTAACCTCAGAGGAAACAAGATGCTACAACTTAACCACTGCAATCATATTATCATTATCATCAACAAAAAGAAATGTCACTACTGAAAAATCTGCTTTCACATCATGTACCTTAAAATAAATGTCCAAACTTTAACAACATTATAACCATTGCTTCCAGAAGTATGTTATATAAAATATATGAATCTTATTTTAATTCAAAAATAGAACAAGATGAGGAGGATAATATATAATTCAGGACATGTTAGACCATGGTCAGGTATGAAGCCTGGTCAGTGTCTCCGATGTGGGAGTGGAAAACCTATTATGCACAGGTCCTTCTCCAGCCCTTTCTCGGACACTTTCAATTAAATAAAATTTACTTCTGCATTTAACCACAATCCCATTTCCACCCATGATGAATATTGTTGGGAGAGTAATTCAAATTTCAAATAAATGCAATGGGTGGAAAGTGTTTTTTTAGCAATTTGCTAGTTATATTTTTTAGGTATTGTTCTTATCATTTATATTTAGGATGTTATAATTTGGGTCTAAGATCAGGATGCTGATAGTATTTTGATTTTTGTATTACAGTTTAGCTATATAGATAGAGCCAAGAAATAAAAACCCAAAAGTTGTTCAATCTAAGAACCCTAGGGTGTGTGGGTAATTCTGTTGTGTGAAGAGGCTTTCCCCAACAAATATTGGGCAAAAGTACATCACAGGAGTAAGGTTATTTGCCTAAAACAACAAACTAGTAGAGCGTACTAAAAAAGTGTAACAATCAAAATTATTAATTTAGAAAAATTCAAAGACCTATATATCCAAAAAGGAATGCAAGTCTAATAAATTTAAAGGGTTTCATGGACAAAGTCAACAAACCAAATAGTTATCTTTTCTTATGTGAAAGTACTAACATTTAAGAGTTTTAGAAAATGCAAAGTAAAAAAAGTCATCCATAATACAGATGTTTCATCTTCATGTTAAGATGGAAAATTAGTTCCATTACTCTTCTGTTTTAGGCAGCATTCAGCATACTATATCATTATCTAATCAATGGGGATTAAAAAGGAGTGATGCTCATCATAATAAAAGGCAAGTACTAAATACCAGGACTAATCTCCTCCGCCTCCCTCTCCCCCCCCCCCCC
>PYAF01004126.1:406728-430796 GCA_007407185.1 Glycine tomentella | reverse complement strand
AAACCCCCCCCCCCCCCCCCCCCCCCCCCCCCCCCAAAAAAAAAAAAAAGAAAAAAGAAGAAAGAAAGAAAAGGGTAAAAGAAAATATACCTAGAAGTAAAGGCTCCAGGCATTATAGTGTTTCTTGAGGCTGATCGTGTAGCATGACCATTCTCCTCGTCTGAGACATGAGAAACATAGATGGAAGTATAAGAACGATCTGGAGGATTGCTTCCAGAAGATCCTTGAGATGCTTGAGAGCTATCTTGTTCATTGCTTTGATTACGGTTTCGAAAACGCCAGTAAAGAATGGGAAGTGTGGCAACACAACCAGATGCATAGCCCACAATCCATGCAAATAATGGGGCCTGGGGATTTTCATTGCTGGACAATGACAAAACGACGATAGATGCTATGATCTGACTCACAGTGACAACAAGCTCAACAGAAATCCACAGTCCAGAATTCAATGGACTCCTTCCACGATGACCATATCCCTCACCTCTTCTCAATGAAGCTGAATTTCTAGAGTTTAATCTGGGTGCAGAAGATGAAGATGTTTGATGACTGGAACTTTGTGCATCCCCAGCTGCTTGATCTTCATTCTGCGGTAAATGCATTTCAGTGTGTTGATCATTACGAGATGACATAGTTAGAGCTTCACCATTCCTTGTAATGTCAATTACATGCTGATGACTATTATGTGTTTCTGGCTGCTCCATCAACAAAGGGTGTTGGTCGGTTTGGGTATTGCTATTTGAACCCAGGGAAGTAACATCCATCTAAATCAGAAAAGTAGAACGCGACAAGGCATAGATTAGTAGCAGCAAGCTTTACAGTCTGCACTTTTTTCTGATTTGAGTCCTGATCACATATATAATTCCACCGTAATATTCCAAACCAAATGTAGCAAGATCTTTGCACCGGGCCTTGAAAAAGGAGATTAACCTTTATCCTAATCAGGAAACCACAGATAGATAACTTTATATATTAAAATATTGCTTCTCCCTATTCCTATAAGCTGTTTTAACCAAAGTAATCTATATCTTGCAAGTGAGATCACAATAGTGCGTTTTATAACAATAGATCATTTAGCACATCATTTACATGAAGATCTAGTTCCAATAACAACAATATGTAATACCAATTCCAAAAGTAGTCCATCAAGGGTTTGAATTCAGCATAAAATAAAAAACATGGCATTAGGAACTAAATCCAAGTTCATAAATAGTTACTAAGTTAGGTAACAGTGCATTCAGAACAAAAGAGTATTCCCAGAACAAGAAACCTAGTAAATCCTAATTCTGAGTTAAACACAACACCCAATCCCACCGCATCAGTTTCATTAAGAAATTAATTAAGCTGTGTATCTTAAAGGCAACAAACACTCTGATCCGCACAACAGAAACAGCAAAACATTTGACATCCGAAACCAAAATAAAATCGAAACGAAACCTGAAAACTGAAAACAACTTTAAGTTGTGAAAATAATAAAAGACATTAGGGAATGTGAGTGTGAGGAAGAAAGTCTTTACCTGAATGATTCAGCTCACCCACACGATTCTAAGGTCACTGTGTCTGCCGTTTCTTTTGCTTCAGATTTTTCGATTTTTTCTAAACAAACAAAAAGAGAACAAATGTTTAATGAAATGAAAATGAAAAATAATACTATTATCTGTAATCTATAATTGAAAAGAAAAAATAAAATAAACGTCAGCATCACTTAACACGTCTCTGTGAGAAAAGAAAGGAAGCGGAAATGTTGATGTCAGATGTGTGCTGTCGTGTCGATCCACTCGCTTTCTCTGCCGTTAGATTTGAAGAAACGCCTTGTTCGTAAATTTGATGATGCGAGGGTAAGTTGATCCAACGGCAGAAAATACTCCTAATATTTTTTTATCAACCAAATATTAGTTATTAGTCTTTTTTGACGGAAGCTAGGGTACGAAAGGTAAACCCAAGCGTAACTTACGAAAGTCATTGTGCACTGTTGGATCTATTAATTTTTACTTAATTTAACTTTTTTCTTTTTCTTTTTTGGTGCATTTTCCGAACTATCCTTATCTTCATCCATTGCACCTTCCTCCCAACGGCATCAACACACCGTACACCGAACCGCACATCGTCGCCGCCACCACCAAACCGATGGTGGCTTCACCGGCGGCAGATTCTCCACTGATTTTCAGAGGCTCTTTATCTTTCACTCTTTTTCTTCATCTCTTCTCTTCTCTCTCTAGGGTTGCCTTCATTCTCTCTCCTTTCCTTTGCCACGGCCGGAACGAGGAACAATGAAGAACAACACGAGATTCAGAAATGACTTCACAAATAAGATATACAACAAAATTACAGATCCACAAAATCTCAAATCGAAAAATGCTCAGGAGATAAAAAAAACGAAATCACAAAATCAAATCCACAACTTCACCGTCATGCCCCGCAACTGTCTACCTCGCTTGCATGCGAAGGGTGGGTTCTCGTTGTTTTACTGCACGACCGGCAACACAGAGCAAGATCTATGATGCATGGAGAAGAAAACCTCACACACTCCCTTTGCCAAAATTGCAACTCCGACATCAAGAAAATCGACGTCACTACAGCCCCTAGATTTTACTTCTCACCTTCCACCAATAATAATCAACTCCCTCTCTCTCTCTCTCTCTCTCTCTCTCTCTCTCTTTCATACACTTTTTATAGTAAAGGCTTTTCAACTTATATATTTTTCCCATGAAGTGATCCCAGAGTAAATTAGAGCCTACTGCTTTGTTTCTTGTCCCGGATTTCATAATTGATAATTAATTAATTAATTAAGTTCACCAACCTGTTGGCTTTTTTAGATCTATAAATTCCTCGCTTGAATTACATATAGTCCTCTCTTCCACTCTCTCCCTCTATTCCAAGTTGTTCCCGCTTTTCTTGTTGTGTGTTTGTGGTATTTGATGTGAGTTTGAAGCTGGTTTGGTTGCACTTGCAGCGATATTGGAGCAGAAAGAGGGAAGATGGCAAGGCAAAGCGGTGCCGGAGCGGTGCCAGGAATGGGGAGAGAGAAGAAAGAGAAAAAAGAAAAAGGGTAGAAAGGGAAAATGAGGGAAAAAAAAAGAAAAAAAGAAAAAAAATTAAAAAATAATAACCGTTTGATGAAAATTAAAATGGATCCAACGGTGCACGATGACTTTCGTAAGTTACGCTTGGGTTTACCTTTCGTACCCTAATCTCCGTCGTCTTTTTTTAGTACACAATAAGAAACAATTTGTTGCTGTTCAGTATATGATCCAATGGGATATGATATGAGAGCAAGAGATAAGAGATATAAGATAAGAATAAAATAAATATTAATTTCATCTAATGTTTGGTACACATCTTTATATATTATATTGTGATTTCATACCTTGTATTTAACATAGACCAGATAATGATACAATAAAATATAGATTTTATTTGAATAAGAAAATTATTGATTTACGTACAAGTTTTTTAAAAAAATAATTTTCATTTTTACAAATAATCCAAAATAATTTTAATTAAATTATACAAAATAAATTTCTAATCGCATTATTATTCTTCTAAAAATTATAAAAAAGTTTGAAAAATTAATTACTAATATATTTTAATTTTACTTGTCAAATTATCATAAGTATATATAAGATAATATGCTTAAACCAATAAAAGAAATACACTAAAACAATTGTATAAGATAAGAGATAGAATAAAATTATCATATCATATTAATGCAACAAACAGTTTATTAAAAAAATGATAAAAAAATAGTTATTATTTTATTCTTTCATTTAATATCTTTACTATCAAATGGACTTTAAAGTTTTAACACATGTGCAAAGTGGGCTCAAGTTGTTACTTTAGAAATTTGTTCCTATGATTCCTACCATATATGTGTTATTTTTTTTTTTATCTTTTATCTCTTTCAATTTATCTTCTTTTTTTATTTCTAAAATGAATTTTAATATTTTAAAAAAAATTATCAATGATTAAAAATAACCTTGTATCGCAGTATATGTTGTTTATGTTATAACTTAACTCAGGTTTAGGTTAGATTAGGTCAAATTTATTTATTAAATAAGTTAAGTAAAATTCTTTTAAAAGCTTATTAATTTAAAAAAGGTTAAAATTTAAGTAATTTAGTTTTGAAATTTAATAAAATGTTACAAAATTTTATATTATTGTTATTATTAAATTTTTCACTGTAATAATTATATTATATATTTGTTGTTCTATTTAAAATTACAAACTAATCATTATTTTTTGTTTAACATGGGTATTATTTTTTAAAAGCAATTTTGTTCGAGATATCATCACACATTAATTATGGACATCTCAACCAATTATGTTTCTAACTTTAATTCAATAAGTTGAATAAAATTAGTTTTTTTTGCTGCACCCAACCTCATTGGTTGAACTTACTAAATAACATACCAAAATTTTATATTTATTAATTTATAATAAATTTTAATCAATGTTCTGAAGTTAAGAAATTAAAAGGATATTTTTATTAGAATATGTAAAATTGTATTATTTATAATTGTTTTTTGCCCTCTTAATTTATTCATAACTAAGATTTTTAATTACTTATTTAAAAATACTTCTTGCAAGAAGGTTTTGTACTAAATAGAACCCCTCTTTTTCTATACACAAAAACTAATGTTTTAAAAGTTGGACAAGTATCCATAAAAAAAAAGTTGGATAAGTAGTTGAATCAATAAAAAATATTGACTCTTAGCGTATTGGTGGGATAATATACACATTGTCATAGGTTTGAATCTCAGTGTAATCATTATAAAAAAAAAAAATAGTGTATTAGTTCAAGCATAATTTATTATTCTTAATTTTGTGATTTTATATTTGCTTGTATATATATAAAACAAACTAATCAGTATATATTATGATGGCCACAAATAATTCTCTACATGGGCCGTAAGTTCATAATGGGCTAGTTACACCTTGATTATTAAAGTCGGGGAAAAGCTTTATACACATAGTAAAAGATTAATATACTATTCTAACTTTTTTAAATGGCCAAAGTACCCTCACGTTATTAAAAACACATATTCACAAATCCATAAGTTTTATTTTTTAAGTAATATGAATTACCCAATCTGTAAGTAATGACGCATGCAGGTCTCAAACCTACGACCTTCACGTTATTAACACAACGCTCCAACCAAATGAACTAATAGGTCAATTATACTAAAAAACAACTAATGTTGATACATATAACATTAAATTTTTTATGTATATTTAATATACATATAATTTTATATAATAAATTTTATAATAATTAATTTTAATCTAATAATTAACATTTTTTACATATAAAAATTATAGATCTAAATTAAAATCATAAGTTTAATAAAAATTTACAGGTTTAATAAACTGTAAATACAAATATAATTTTTATTAGACCTGCAAATTTTTATTAAATTTATGATTTTAATTCAAAACTATGATTTTTATATGTAAAAAAATACTTTAATTATTAGATTAAAATTAATTGTTACAAAATTTATTATATAAAATTATATGTATATTAAATATACATTAAAAAATTTAGTGTTATATGTATCAACATTAATTATTTTTTAGCATAATTGACCTATTAGTCTAGTTGGTTGGAGTGTTGCGTTAGTAACGTGAAAGTCATATATTCAAGAGTTGCATGCGCTATTATTTTGAACTATTTGAAAAAATATATTTTAATTTGTAAAAAAAAAACTTACTTAGTCGGATGTATAAATATTTTCCCTTAAAGTGGTCCATTACAGCGGAAAAAAGTGAATAATGATATTTGGGCTTCGTTCAACAAGCATTCAAAAACCGAGACGCTCAATTGAAACGAGGAGCTAATATCATTTGAGGCTATAACATTTATCTTGATGTTGATGGATTATATTTTGCACAAAATATAATGTTTTATTCCACCTCAAATCTTTGAAAGTTCGAGAAACAAAACATAGTTGTACAGCACGTGGCTTTTGATTGGCCGTTGAAGAAAAATCTGAGGGAAAATGGAGGGTTGGAATACACATTGAATAGTTTATACCCACAATTACAGCATCCTATGAGCTCAAAATTGGCAATGGTGGGCCCCTGATAAATCTGGGTCTTGTTCCACCATACGTATGACAAGTGGCGAAAGGCCCAAGCCCATGTCTGGTCCCACTTGTTTGTCGATTCCAATCATCACTTCTCGCAGCAAGGAAAATGGATTTGGTTTCAAGCGTCTAACTCCCACTATACTTGTTTGGGGACTCAAATCTTTTTCAAATTTAATTCACCCTCCCATTACCACAATTCAGATATTTGCCCACATTTATTTGACTTCATTCTTTTTATTATTTACTTGTTACTTTCTTGGTGTCGGTACCCAGGGGATACATCTTTTCTAATCTTATGATGCTATTGCTATTATTATTATATTTTAAGAAGTGATTATTCTTACTAAAAAAACTGTAATACATCTATCCAACAGTTTTGGTTCAAACTGGAACAGAAAGGATGACATTATAATTATTAATTAAGTAATCATAGAACTCCACTATTTAGAAGCACAACCAGTTTTAAATAGTACGCATTTAATTTTTATTCTAAAAGAAAACATGTTACATTCTTTAATTTTTCTTTTTGTACTTTGTCATACTTATTCTAGTTATAAACAAAAAAAAAGGATGAATAATCAGTATACTTAGTTGCAAAAGTCATGATTAGTATTGTTTTTTAATTTTATTTTCTAGAGTCATTATAATTGATATCTTTGATATTAATGATGTTAATTAATTTGTTAAGTTGTTAGGTTTTGTTGATGATGTAGAATAATTAAGGGCCAACTGGAAATGAACTTGGTAGGTCTGAAATAAAGTCCTTGTGTGGTCCACCACCTCGCTGAGACCGTATAACGCGCATCCATTTCTAAGGTTAATTTCTTTCATTCTCACATGTATGTACTGAGAAGGACAGTATTAGCTACTACTATAAATCTATAATTCTATAGTGTTTTAACTTTTTGGTATTTAAATTAAAAATAAAATTTCATCTGAATGGTTAGTGTCCACTTTTAATACTGATTAAAATTAAAGTATCTAAGATGTTTCATTAAAATCCTATGAAATAAAAAGATAATAAAGCACGGACACAAAACAAAAGGTCATCAAAGTGTGTTGGGTAAAGCAACAAAACATGTTTATTTGTCGAGAAAATTAGAAGAATATCAATAAAGTAAGAAGAAAAATGGAGGAAAAACAACCAATTAGTAAAGAATTAATGGTCAGCTATGGTGTGCCATTAATTCCCCATGTTTCTCATATATTTTTAATAGATTTTACTACCTCTGATTTTAATAGAGGTCAGTTGTGCCGCGGTGGCCGATGGTGGGCGGTGACGACTGGCGAGCAGAGCAGAAGAAACGCAGTGGAGAGAAGTGGAGCGCGGATGGTCTCTCGTGGTCTAAGTCTTGGATATTTTTTGTAATTTTTTTTTTAAAATAAAGGTATTATAATAACTTCATGTCAAAATTTGCTTGGTTGTGGAGCGACATTTGCTTTAATTAACAAGGTTTGAAATATATAGGTTAGCTGTGAGTAGTTGGTTCATCTCAATATGTGTATATTAATATATTGTTATATATGTTCACCTAGCACAACTGGAGACATAAGCTTTGACTGTATATTCTTGGTTGACCAGAAGTAGTTAATGGCATTATCATAATGAACCTATTTAGATATAATATTAGTAGTGGTTTTGAAATTTTTTTTACTGATTTTTTCTATATTTTTAGTAAAAAAATTCTCAAAAATAATTATGTCTTTTATTCAAATATATATATATATATATATACTGTTTGTTGATTCTATATGTTAATTATTTGCCGCGTACGTATATATTGACTCGATTTAAACTCTGCAAACCAAATTTTAAAAATGGATGTGAACAGACATAATATTATAGCATATATGAGATGCTTAATTAATTTGAAATGAGTTTCAACCAATATCATTGATTAATTTTTTATTAGAAAAAATATCATTTCGCGTCGAGGTCTGTATCCGCAACCAATTTATTTATCTAATAAGGCTTTTTAGATGATTTTAATACTGAGTGAAAGGACGGTCAATTGTTATAGCAAATCTTTCCTGAACACAAAAATAAGGAAAATAAAAAACGTCGCTTGGATTTTATGATATATTTTAAAGATGTGTGTATATAAAATATAAATAAATAATAAGTTAGAGATAAAAAATAATAGTTATTAGATATAGATCTTTTATATTATTTAGTGACATACTAGAATCATATTATATTGGAGAGAGACAAATGTTTTTTTATCAAATATAATTATTTACAATTAATTATGGTAGGTCTTATTACACAAGTAATTTTTTTTCCTGTTCAACATAATCATATCATATTATTCAACAATATAAGAGAATTTAAACTCAATATAATTATACGATCGATGTCATATATTTCAATTTTTTCAGTTCAAGTAATGTAATTCTAACTGTTATCACATGTTGAATCAATTGTGATCGGTTAAGGATTTAAAGTCTTTTTCTTTTTTATTTATTTATTTATAAAGCTTAAGTGAGACGGATTTTGGAACTTACTAAGATTAAGACATACTTCAATATTTAATGGACACTTTTAAATACTCAGAAATCATTCACCAACAAGTTTTTTATGTTGGCAACAAAATTCAAACTCGCATCTTGTGAGATATGAATTTGATTTTTATCAACTAGATCAACGTTTTTTTGCGATTAAGATCCTCCTTACCAATAAAATAATAAAAATTAAATGTATAATTTAAAAGCCAAAGTTTATTTTTAGATTATACTGTTAACATAACATAACTATTACAGTATTTCGCTTTCCTTACTTCCTTTAACGGACGGCTTTGAAACCTGGAAGTTCAATCCGAAGCATGTAATAAGGTTTGGTTCAGAAATTCCTAAAATCAAAGACATGCATACTCAAAATGCTATGAGAACTTGCCGAAAGTGGAAAAGCTATAATCTTTATTAAGGGTCTATTTAGGTGGAACTTCTATAGAATTACTTTTAGAAAAAGAAAGTAAGAAAAAAAAATGAAATGAATTTTTTTATAAATTAAAATAAGTTTTTTATTAGCTAATTTGTAGATGTTAATCTCATCTTTTAGAAAAACTATATTGATGAGTTTCAAAAAATTAGCTAATAAAAAATTTATTTTCACTTATGAAAAAACTCATCTTATATTTTTCTTCTTATTTTTTTATATTAGAAGTGCTTCTAGAGAAGCTTACCCAAACATATCCAATATTAGATGCTAGGATTATCAGTTGCTTGAAAATCACGGGCTAATTACATGAGGCAGATAGGAAACTGATAAGAGAAATAAACGTCGTTGGATATCTTACCTATACTTGCTGACCAGAGGGAGTATCTTAAAAATAGTGGTTAAAGAATTAAAAATGGAAATTCTTTATTAAAAATTATATGTAGAGAATGTGATAAAAATTCTTTAGTAAAAATATTTTAAATTTTTAAAAATGATTATTAGTGCTTATCATAAACATTTTGTTGGAAAGTATAGATCTAACCTTGTGATTACCACCCTGAAACGAAATAATTAAATATTTAAAGAGTGAAACATGCACTAAATCGAAAAATACGTTTCTAGCTTTGCTGTTTTCTTTTCATCCTGATAAAGAAAAGAAAAGAAAAAGTCGAAAAATACCTAATTTGATTAGTTTTAGACATTTCGTAAATATAACGACGAGACGTCTCTTTGATCATTCATAATAACTAATTTTACTCTATCCTTGAGACAATGTATTTATCATCAAGTAGGCTTGTTTAACTTTCTTTGATTCTGACACATGTTTATATAATTTCAGCAAAGCATTAATCATAATACTATTTAATTGCTGTTAGTTAAGATTCATATATACCGTAGCTAGCGTATTATAAATCGTATGATCTTTATTTAGTGCTTGTAGAGAATGTGGATCCGTCCAACATCTATCATCCTTACCGGAATTGATTGAAATAACGTTAAGATTATAGTGCCCTACTGTCCTCCGCAATTCAAGATATTTGACGATCACTGCAATCCAAAAAAATAAAGGATTTGTCGTGAATAGAATTTAAGTCATCATCATCCAAAAAAATAGGATTTCTAATAAATTTTAATTAATAATAAAAATATATTCAAAAGAATATGTCAGAAAGAGAGATTGCTATTAACATTTCTTTAATTAATTTTATGTGTCACTTTCCGTCTTAATTGGGAGCTCGATCAATTATAAAGCAAGGTTGGCGGTTTCAAAGTTGATATTTTGTTTATAAGAAAGTGTTTGTTTTTTGTTTTTTTATATTATTGAAGAAAAGATTGACAATGGTATGAATGTATATTATATATAGTCTAAACGAAGATATATTCAAAACAACCCACTTATTGTTTGTATGGAAAATTTACACCATAGCAAAATCAAGCCACCGTCTTTAACGGGGATCACAACCTTTTTAATACACTTCATGCTCCAAATTTTTTATGATTCAATCATTCTTCTTTTGGGGGTGAAAGTTTAAAGTATCTTCTAAGAGTAAAAATTGTGGTTATAAAAATAATAATTGAAAAAATATAATGTATTTTATGTTCAGTCTTGAGTCTTGAAGCCTTGTTTTCATTAAGTTCATTCATCATTAAAAATGTATATTAGCGCAAGCCAACAATTGACGGTAATGACTATTTTAGTGTTGATCAACATTAACAAAGTCGAAACTAATGTAGTTGTATCAGTTAAAATATGTTGAAGCTAGTTAGCATTGGCTTAATGCATGGTTTTTATAAGAAAAGTCAACACTACTATCTTCTTTTGTCCTTTTTGTCCCATGTTCATGCTATTATCACTGTGAATCTTAAACCAAATCTTTAATCACTAACCGAACTAATCATTTTTCATGCATAACCATGAACTTAAAATTTATGGGTGTAGCACGTAAAGAGCAACCCAGGAGGCCAGGATTGACCACGAGGCAAATTTATTGGCTTGAACTACAATAAATAAGTACCCTATTGAAACATATACAAAATTTCTTATACCCTATTGCTTTCACATGAAAAAAAGTAATGGAGAAGTAGGTTTTGCTACATGGATAACCCAGCCATCATGTCATCATTTTGGGTAAATTTTTAGACAAAAATTAAAAGATAGTGTTGAGTTGATTATATATTGTGCCTCAATGGTGGGAATCTTTAACCTTGAATGCTTAATATATATAATTCGCCCAAGTATGAATATGAACTATATATGAAGATGAAGTAGTAACTCTGTTTTCTTTTCTACCTGCCTAACGCCCTTTTAACTTTTGTGAGTAAGTCCCCGAGTGTTCCCTAGACCTAGGAATAGTTGTTTGACTCATGATTAGCTGTGATCCTTCTCAATCCAGAGAGAATTGCCTTGGGTCCTACATACTTGACCATTTCATTCTTATGCTCCATACATCATCACGATCATGATACTCAGAAATCACACGCATTAATATGGCTTGGCATTGGTCATCATCATCTGATTTTCGTCCGTATACACACAATAATTAGGTGAAACATGTAATTATACATGTCCAGAAGCATAGAGATATACACCTCATTAAATTTCATATTTACTGTCCACACCGAATGTAAGAAAAAAAATCTTGGGGGAGGGGGGGAGGTAAATTCTCCCTTAATTTTAATAACATTAAAAAAAACTAACAAAAATTTACTAACCATCGTTGATAAAAAAAAAAAATCTAATAACATTAAATAATTTCACTAAAAAGAAGTCATGTGACATGTCTTTTAATTTTGATAATTTAAATACTATGTAATTAATGATTTATATTTATAATTTTTATTTTTTTCTGAGTCCTAGATCTCATTGACATGATCCTTGAATCAACTTACGTTGGTGCAATTTATTCCAATTATTTAACCATTCAACAATTGTACTTAGAATAATTTTATTTCAAAACTCACCCTTATTGGTTAAAAATTCTTTTCACATAGATAATACTTACGAATTTTTATATTAATCCAAAATTATTGATATCACATTAATGTAATAATATATATGTGTATATAAAAAAATATAAATATATACATTATGTGATTATCTTTTATTGTTTAATTTTAACATAATTTGATACAAATAACCGACCTAATATATTTATAATTTAACAATTGGACTGATATTATTGATGGTGTAATATGATGAGTAGATGAATTCATGTGATCTTTTTAGTTGTTATATGATTATTAACTAATTTTTAATTTTGGTCATACATATGTAATTATATGGTGCATATTTAGTATGTTTGGTTTCAAGTTGGCTTATCTCAAATCATGCTTAAATGCCAACTAAGGTGATTTTTTGTTTACATGTTTGGTTTTACACGATAAAGAATTGATTTTGAATTAATAATTAATTTTATATTGAAATAATTTAAAGTAATTCTACTTGTTTTTGAAATAAAAACATTTAAATACGAATAAATCAAATTCCAAATCAATTTTAAAGAAAAAAACAATTTTATTAATATGTTTACCTAAACGAGCGCACCTTTCACTCTCATATAAAAACGCCCTTAACATATTATGTATATATGTATGTATGAGTATATACGTGTAATTGATAAAAAAAAATAAAAAAATATACAGAGGAGGATTATTTGGACAACAAAAATTAAAGGTAGGAGAATATTTATTAAAATTTCTAAATTAAAGATGATACATGTGTAAAAAAAGCAAGTGGGAATTAACATAATAGCATGGAAAAAAATTGTATATGTAATCATATACACATTCTTCATGAAACCATGGGTATAAATAAATTCAAAGACTTATACCCTCAATCAAGCAAATCACATGGCTTGTTCACAGTCAGCTTATCAAACGGCCACGATGAAATCTGACCAAATCAGAAGGCAGCAAGAGTCGTAGGATATGTCCCCATGTCCAACTTATGGTGCCGGGCTTTAATGGTTTTTGCGTCCCTACACTTGTTTCTCATGTGTCCGACCACTTCGCCTTAGTTGACCTGTCACTTCTCCCACTATGCACATAACCCACATTCCATTCACTTTATATATATATATATATATACATACTCATTTAACAACCTCTTTTCTTCATACACAAAACCATTGTTCGCAATCAAAAAGTGACAAAGTAAATATTCTCTAACCAACCGAAATTAATTTCCATACACTCACCACTAGCTAGTTTGATTAACGGAGAAAAGAAAATGGAGAAAGAAGGTGTTGGGCTTGAAATCACTACTGAGCTAAGGTTGGGCCTTCCCGGTGGGGAATTACCTGACAAGAACGAGAAGATGAAGAAGAGGGTGTTCTCGGAGATTAATCAAGTTGATGAAAACAGCTCCTCCGAAGAAGATCGCAAACTCCAAACCAAGAACCAAGTGGTTGGGTGGCCTCCGGTGTGTTCGTACCGCAAGAAGAACACCATCAATGAAACCAAAATGTACGTCAAAGTTAGCATGGACGGGGCTCCTTTCTTGCGTAAAATTGATTTGGCTATGCACAAGGGATATTCGGAGCTAGCCTTGGCCTTGGAGAAGTTCTTCGGTTGCTATGGAATTGGTAAGTTACATTTTTTCTCTCTTTCTTTTTACTTCATTTGAGCATATCTTATATATTACTTGTAAACTGATTTCATATGCTAGGTATAGGAAACGTAAACTTAGTTAAGATTTAAGAAAATAACATGCAGATTAAAAATCTGTTTATGCATGTGTATGTATACACGCACGAAATATACGTTAATTAATTGTGCAACATATAGTTTATGGCTAGCAGGTATGAGTAGTTAATGGTAAGAAAGGGTTATTGTGGAAGGATTAATGCATGTGAGTTACTGTATCAACATAGAAACATTCAGAAATTAAGAAGATTATGTTGTGACTTGAAAAAAAGTCTACTAGGTGGTTTCTTTTTCTTGACTTACTAAATAAGAAGGAGGAGAAGCATTGGGACTCAAGATCCCGTAAGAAGAGTGTGTGTATTATGAACACGTAAGAACAACGCACGGTGCTTCATAGGTTTAGTACTATACTAGGCGTTTCATAAACTTAATTAGCACACTTACAAATAGAGATCCACATCCCTGTATTTGAAAATTTGATGCCACGAATATAGGGAATTAAATATAAGTTTTATCCTTCAATTTTGTTTCAGAAAAGTGTTAAGAACAAGCTTACTCAATTAACTTTAAAAATCCTAGAAAGAATAGGCCCAATTAAAATAATTTAGAGGGAGACAAAGAGGGACAAATTGGAGACGACGTCATATAGAATAGTGTTAGACATTCTCCTTAATTAAATATTTGTGATGGCATGCAGAGTGTACAGTTTATCTACTCTTAAAACTCTAGATGACAGAGAATCAACCATAATATATAGATCGATTTATTAAAGAACTGCAGAGATATAATTTATTCATATGTACAATTACTCGGAAACACTTAATTAAAACTAATATTATTAGTGTCAATTTGTAATAATCTAAACCTATATATGACGACATATTAATTCGCTACTGAAATATAATTTAAAATTATAACAATTTAATAATAAATATAGTAGTCTAGCAAAATTTATCATACAACAATATATATTTACTGTTTAACACGATATTGTTTTACCTAACCATTAAATGAAATTTAGTTATTCTGAACTCAGTTTCAATATATTATTTCTAACAAAAGTAATTTTTTAAAAATGATTTCTTCTAAAATGAATTTTGTTGATCATTAATTGTATCAAAATCTAAAACAAACATATCTCTACCTAACCTCAATAATAATTTTTTTTTTCAAATTGGCAATCAACAATAACGATAATTAATATATTTGTTTAAAAACATGTTGACAGGCGAAGCGTTGAAGGATGCGGAGAATGCTGAACACGTTCCCATATACGAGGACAAAGATGGTGATTGGATGCTCGTTGGAGATGTCCCTTGGGAGTAAGTCCTTCTGTTCCGCTCCTCGCTTTCCTAGAATTACTTATTTACTCCTCTCATTATAATTATCATTTAAGAAAGAAAACATCTTTAAATAATTATTATTTAATTTTTTATATAACATTAATTATTTTTATTTTTATTTATTATAATATTAATAATAAATAATAAAATTTATAAATTAATTAATGATTATACATATTAATTTCTTAGATGCTAATTATTTTAGAACTAAAACAATACTATTCCCTTTTCATTATATTGACGTAAAGATCTAAAATTATTACCTGTACAAAAATTATTTTAATTTTTCATCTATATATCACAGTAAAATTTTTACGTACTTAATATAAATCCCTTAATAATTTTGTATATACTTTTTCTGTGCTAAGGCTTTGTTTTGGGTGGGAGCACCTATTCATGTTTCAACTTTCAAGAGACAAAAGTTATAAGCGTGTCAAATACGAGTAAAGTAAACCAAAAAATTCTTCTGTCTACCACTGAGTCAGCTTCAGTCCCCGTGTTTGCTCAGTAAAAAGCCACCAAACACTTAAGTGGTGTGCATTGCATATACCACCAACTTTGATTCCGTGTCTTAAAACTGGGTGCTCCGTAATTTGGCTACTTAATTGATCTCTATCAGCATTAATATGTATAATTAATGAAGATTATTACCTGCTAATTACAATTTTGTCTGAAGATGCATGCATGGTTTTCTTTACCAATCTAATCATTTGAGTCAAATAAATTAAATACTATCCGACTTGGTCCATAAATTGAACGCCTCAGGTTTGGCAAAAACATTTTGTAGTCTCCCAACACACAACACCTGACTAGACAAGTGGTGATTAAGTTGTGGATTGACCTAATCAAGTTCTAATTTGTTTGCTAAATATCATAATCTCAAAACAAAAACAAATTACAGAAAATTATCTTGGATCATATATTGCCGACATGCGTGAATCCCTCATTATAATGTTCGACATATCAACATGGGAAGGGTGGGGGATAGATAATAATCAATTGTGGCATGACCTAGAAAGCAAACCTTTAGTGGTGGATACACCCAAATAAGAGGGAGAAAAGCTTCGTATTAGTTGGCCACATTTCCACAGAATGATCAAAAGTTCCAACTTCCATGTGAAGATAAACTTTTTAGTGGGATATAAACTTTCTAATGTTAAAGGTAAATAAGTAAATAATATTTTGTAACAGTAATATATATATATATAAATTATCCTTATTTCTATTTGAAGCTATATATAATAGTTTTATTTTGTTATTTTTGCTATTTTAAATTTATACAAGTATATGTGTTCATATAGAGAAAGTCGGACTTTTGCAGGATGTTTATTGAGTCATGCAAGAGGTTGAGGATTATGAAGAGATCAGATGCAAAGGGCTTCGATCTGCAACCAAAAGGGTCTTTAAAGGGATTTATAGAAGGCGTGACAAAAATGAAAAATATATATAGATGAAGCAAAGAAGATAGGCTTCTAATTAATGTGGTATACGTTTTGAAGACATCCAATTTCATGTTGTCGTTTTATTATATTTGAGGAAGCGACATTTTATAGTATGATGCATGAATCAGACTTCTGTCTATGTTAAGACCTAAGAATGAAGGATATATACAGGAGTCTGTTTAATGAAATAGGGAAAACTCATCGTTTTAGTAAATGTCTTGTCATATTTGTTAATATGCTGCACATTTCAGCAAACTTATTGTCGGTCCATTTTTGTTTGTTATTTCCATTTCATCTCCTTTAATTTCTTCTCGTTGAATTGTCTTTTCATGTTTGTTTTTTAATTATTTGAAAATTGATATATAGTATAAACCGTTTAAAAAATGGCTTGTAAAAGAAAAACGATAGTTGTTCATCAATTGTTCAGTTTTAAATCTCTTAGTAAAAGTACAAATTTTCGTGATTGATAAGTAATTAAGAAAACAACCTTCAATAAAGAAGAAAGTTTTTCTTTTCATGACCTCTTTCTCTTAGGCCATTTTTACCTGGCTCAAAATTTAAAAATTAATATATATTTAACCTAATTAAATTTAATTAATATATTAAAATTAAATTATACTACTTATTAAAAAAATTAGATGCATACTTTACCTTTTCTATCTTCCATATCTTGAACTGATTGAGAGACAAAGAAACAAAATTTTTAATTTTAAATAAGTCTTTAAATTGAAACTATCAAATAAATTCTACTTATGTTTTAAAATTTTCACTTCAAAAGATATTTTTAAAGTGACTTTTAATATATATAAAAATGATCCAAACATATTATCTATAATAAAATTTCTTTTTTAAAAGTAAGATTTACTTTGTAATTTATTTTAAGGATGTAATTTGGCCGTTCTTTTACAAAAAAAGAAATGGGGGAAACAATAACATAATATTATCTTATAAACGAAACGAAGATAAATCAATCTGTTCTTGCAAGTTAGCTAGAGTAGTTGAAAACTTGAAAAGTGCTCCGTACAGTAGTGATATATAGCAGCGCAAAAATAGAGCACTATCTTAATCCTAGGTACAGAATCTTAGTTGAATCTGAACATCCCAAAATAACAAGAAATCTAGCAATATGTGGCTTTTACAGTGTGCATTAGACGACTTTTGAAAAGAATAATGATAAATGTTCCTCCCATTTTGTTAAGATCTTTGTTATTTATTAATTTTTATATTGCATTAAAATTTAATTAATAATTTGATATATAATTATTCAAAATATATAAGTAAGTTACATTTTTTATTAAAAAAATGTGAATTTCCACAAAATTTTCTGAGCCCATAAATTTAAAAAATCGACAAAGATGAGATTGAATTTAAGTTTTTAAACTCATCTTTTCTAAATCAAACTTCTCCTGTCCTGATGCCGCGCGCGTACTTATCACCCTCAACTATGATTTCAAGAACCATTTTAGTGATTTCATCGAGAGAGATGCAAAGGATTAAGGATTCGTGTTTGCAATAAGAAGAGATATTCTTTTTTTTACCATGTCGTCGGTATATAGTATTTACTTACTTTATCAAATAATTAATATTTGCAGAAAAATTTAATTAATTATTTTTTTAGTGAAGTTTCTTTTCTTAATTATATTTTTGTATTGGTTCACAAAATTCGAACATGATATTTTACCTAAATAAATTTGAGTTTTGGTTCACTCCAAGCGTAATCTTTGGTCCACACTCCATATCATGATATATAACATCAATATTTAAATTTTTAAAAATTTCATCAGTCAAAATAATCAATTATAAGTTAGCCAGCATAAACCGTTGTTTTAATGAATATTATATCAATGGTTAATTGGTTATTAGTTAGTGAGTTGCCCAGTGATGCACAAAAATATTCCTTAGCTTGTACAGAGAATGCGAGGAATCTAATAGAGTAATAGACAGTTACACACTAACTAACTAACTCATCACCATATCAGAAGTCAATTCATGCAAGCGGTTGGATGGAATTTTGACCCTTTTATGCAAGACCAAAGCTCGCGATATTGCTATTCTCACCATCTTTTAGCCAATTACACTTTGATTTAAATAATTTATTTATCGAAGCAATTGAAGCAATATTACGGCACTGAAAGTATATTTATTTCTATGCTATGAATTGAATTCTTATTATATTGAGATCAAGACCATTTTTTAATGATTATTTCCATTCTTATTAAATTACGTAAGTTTTTTTCAATAAAAAAATAAAAACAAGTTGCATCATGGAACTTCTTTTATGTTGAGTACTTAATTTTAGTTTTATTTAGATTTTAATTTTTGATGCCTATCAAACCCAATATTTTTTTAAATAAATTATTTTTTAAGATTTTATAATTTTAATTTGATAGATTTATATAAATTTAATGTTTTTTTTCTTTCGAAATTAGATAAACATAAGTTTTTGTTAAATATTTATATACTTAATGATAGTACTATTTCCTTACTCTAATATTTAATCATAAAAAAATAATAAAGACCTTTCATCAGTATTCTATAAACAATTCAACTCATATTATTCATATTATCAATTAAATAAAGAAAAATATTAATCAGTGTTCTTATCATATTAATTAAGAAATAAAAAAATTATTGGAATTCATAAAAATACGTTACTCATAATTTTTTTTTAATTCTCTCATATAATTTTTTTAATAAATATTTTATTATTTTAATTCCTTAACCAATGGTCGGAGGTTACTTGTTAACAAGAGCTTTAAACATAAACTATAATTAAATAATAATACTACTACTAATAATATACTAGTAGTATTTAATAATTTTAAAAATAATTAAATATTGCTACTTTACATGATTTTCAAATATCACTTACAGAAACACATGCATGGGTACTCCATAAGCCGCACGCATCGCTATCAATGTTCCTTTGGGATCTTAATTGTCTGCCTGCAACGAATTTAGTTTACCAATAGTATTATGCAATTAGAGGAACTGTTTCTTATTTGTATTCATTGCATCACGAGGGTCCACTTAAATAAACGCATGTAAGAATTTTTGGGACCGTGAGTTTGAATTAAGTATGCATATATAGCCAGAGACTTTCTGATTAATTTGATTCATTTCACATTCTTTGAATGGGTCCGTGTGTTTGTATACATGGTCTATATGCTTGTAACATTACAATTTTATTTTTCTGACAATCCTTCCAAGATTTCTGACTTTCTGGTTTAGATAATAAAACTAATAGAACTTAATTAACTGTCATAATTGGCAGACTGTCTCTATATATTGTATTCGCATGTTTATTTTCATTTTTCTCGCTTCTTAATTGGGTCCAAATATCAATTTCAAAGTTTGTTAAATATATATACCATAACGAAATTTGTACTAGCATTATTCCACATGATATATTAATAATTAGTCAATCAAGAGTTAAGAAAGAAATGAAAGTAGAGAAAGAAGAATCACACATGAACTCAAACTTAATGTGCCGATTACTCTGACTAAAACTAGATGTCATGTACCAGCCTTACATTATATATGAATAATTGAAATCGATATTTATTTTAAAAAAATGTCCAGGGTGAGTGGAAATGGAAATATTAAAGGGCAAATTGATTAGCCAAAGGTAACTAGCTAGGAGCACCCGTCTAATATTGATTTTAGGCCAATTCTGGTAAATTTAAATCAAATTGAGATATATCTAACGAGTCTTATACATGAAGCAATCAAAATAACAACTTCTCGGTTTCCCTCATTATGCTATAACAACCGCAATTAACAAAGGACATTGTATATGAACAAAAACAGAAAAGGAAAGATTCCAAACGGATAGGAAACAAGTTGTGCCCTCTCAAAAACAAGTAACGAAGAAGCGATACAAAATACAAAACATAGGGCCATAGCTAGCTAGGCTTGAACAAGGGGAAGTAATTGCCAGGTGTCTTTTTTAGCTATTTGGCAAGACAAGGCTCTATTGATCTTAGCCTCTCCCATACCATGTCTATAGTAAATTTGGCTATCTATAGCTAGCTGTTGTGAAGGCCACCCCATGTGAATCAGGGAAGCACAAGTTAAATACTAGTATAGTAGTATTGCACTTGCACTATAATACGAAGAAAAGGGTCCACTATGGCATCAATTGCCTCCCCTTTAGGAAAGAACACAAGATGAGAGTATGAGTTGTGCTTGACCCGGAGTGAATATGATGATAGGCTCGCAGGTGTCATCCCTTTCTCCCTTTGCTTTGGGTTTGAGAGTCTTGGAAAGGGAGCTTCATGACATTACACTTTCCGCTTGTTTTGTTTTCTTTTTCAAGTGATTGCTAAAAGATAAAATACAAGAACTGGTATCTTGTGCCTGTAATGGGGCATAGTCTGAAATAATGTTTGTTTGCCAGTTTCTCCTATTCTCAAGGAAACTGAAATCAAATTCTAACTTGAGCGTCCAAATTTTTGACAACGCACGAGACCATTTCTAAACCAATTAAATGTTAAATCATTGAATACAAATCTCGTAAATAAACTATTGATCGAACATTAATTAGTTATCTTGAAATAATGTGATCGATTCTACGGTCTTTCCGAACATTCAAAGTCTATGATTGCTTTCTCGAATAGGTCCTTGAATCCAACCATTTCATGCGACATTTTATTTGAAACATGAATGATTTTGTAAAAATGAATTATTCATTTGGCCTAATCATGCATCATACTTTCTCTTCCTCAATGATTGATTACTACGTTTCTTTTTTCTTTTGATTCTTTTCATATGTAAAGAGTGGGATAGATCATATGAATCTTGTTTAACTATTTTGACCAATATGAAGAAAATTCTACCTCTTTTATAAAGTTTTCCCAACCAAAACAAACTTCATTAACATGGACATGAGATTTATGAAATATCTTCTCGATCATTTGGTGGTTAAGATGAGATAAAGAAGAATAGTAGCAGAAAGACCGAGTAAATAAATTCTTATCATATTTATTATTAGATATATATCAAATGCGACCGAATAGATAATAATAATTAAATAATATGCAAATAAAAAACTACCCTCATGATTCATGAATGTGATAGTGAATTGAAGAAAATTATAGCAATGGTAGTGATCAATATGACAATATTAATTAGCAATGGTTAACGAGATAAAAAAGGTGACACCAATGGTATTGATGAAATATTAGCTGCATGTAAAGGTGGTATAGTAGTAATGGTAAGAATAACAATAAGTATGGTGTCAGTAACAATTGTGGTAAGTGATGGACCTAAGATCTGGATTTAGCAGGGATAATTTTTTTTAAATAATAATATTTATTATTATACATATATAAAAAAATATATATAAAATAAAATATTCAACTAAATAAAGTCTAAAAAGAACAAAATATAAAATAAAAATCTAGTCAATAAAGACAAAAATGGAAGACAACTAAAAATTAAAAAACAGCAAGATCAGATTATAAAAACAGGGAAACAAAAAAGTAATAACATTGAGTATATCTATATGTATTTCTCAAAGTCAAGGGAATTCAAGTGCCCTCCCTCAATATATGTTGGCTCCGCCATTGATTATGATGATGGTAATGACAGCAAAACAATGTTAATAATACGGATGATAATATAATGATAATAGTGACAACAATGATTTTGTGCAAAATTATATTTAGATTTATTGGCTTTATGCAAAAATTATTAGAAAGACTTAGGCGTAGAAGCATAAAAAAGAATAAGAGACCTAAACAATTTTTATGAGAAAATTTTGGTGTTAAAATTTTGTAAAATAAATAGGAAAGAAATAAATTTTATCTGATCCACTTTGAAAATGGTTCAATAGGAATTAAAGAAAAGGGAACTACCCTAGTTTGAACTCTAGGTTTCAATAGCCCTTCACATTAATGTATTGTTTTCGACTTTCGTCTCTTGGTATCTAACCGTAGATCTTATGTGTCAATATTCCTTTGATTTAGACTTCAATCCTCATGGTATTTAATCACAGATTGTATGCATGTATGTAGGTTTTGGTTAGACTTTGGTGCCCATGGTGATTAACTACATGTTCTACATGCTATGTTGCTTCGATTTAGACGTCGGTTCTTATGTTTTTTAATCATCTAAATTAAGAATAACAATTGTTGAAGATAGAATTTGAATTTGAATTATTGTTTCTCTTAGATAAGATAATCTAGATAAAAATAAATTTGAATTATTATTTTCTAATATTATGGTAAAATTGTTAACATTATTAGTATAAATATATTTCATTTAAGAGGTGATGAATGAATGAATCAATAAAATAAAGAATTGTTATTTTAATTTATACTTATCTACTTTTTAATATGGTATCAGAAATAAGTTCCCTCCATGAATCTCTATCAGTTTTTATTTTCTTCTTAATGTAATTCTTTGTCTCACTATTTCAGTTTTCTTTCGCTGTCACAAGAGTCTTTTTCTTCTTCACATTCTCATATGTATATCTTCTTTTTTCTTCCCGTATCAGCACCTGTATTCCACTTTTATTTCACTCGAATCCTTAAATTCCTTCTTTGATATGCATATTGGTTATTTGAATAATATTGAATTTCAATATAACGTTTGTGAATTGGCCAAAAGGCATCATATGTTTTTTCGCCTCTTCTATCATATCCTGTATTCGAAAGTCACAAAGAAGTATACAAGGTATTCCAAAATCTCCCACAAACATAAATCCTACCCATATTTCTTCACTTGAAATTCCCCTCTAATGATCCAAGTGCATATCTTACCAATGAAAGTCATCATCCACCTAATGAGATACCAAGTCTACCTCACTTAATCGAAACACTTACTGTGGACTATCCTGAAGCACCTCCTGAACCTACTATTGAGATGTATTGACCAAAGCTGTTTCTGAAAAAGTGTTTGAAGAAGCAATTGGTAAGATCATGCACCAACTTGAGGGAGAGTGTTGAAGATAAAATTTGATTTGAATTATTATTTCTCTTAGATAAGAACATGTTGTTAAAGTAGTCTAGATGAGAAGAAATTTGAATTATTGTTTCCTAATATTATGTTCGGATTGTTAACATTATTAGTATAAATATACCTCATTTAAGAGGTGATGAATGAATGAATGAAATAAAGAATTATTATTTCAATTTATATGTATCTATTTTTTAAGAGTAATGATAGAAGATTTTGAAGAAAAAAGTTAAATGAATAAATTTTTTATTAAATAAAAGTGTGCTTCATAAGTTATTTTTCAATCTTTATAATATATTTTTCTAACTTATAAATTCATTGATTACAATAAATATGTTTGATAAACAAACTTATCTCATTAGCCTATAGCATTTTTCTAAATGTTACTTGAAAGAATATTTATGTTTATAAAGAGATTAATATGACAATATTTTTAATATATATTAATTAATAATGGTGAATTATATCTACAAGAGAAAATAAGTATAGTTAGAGGTATTTTCTTGTTCAAGAATAACAACTGAAATTTATAATATAAGAATTATTAAGTAAAAAAAATGTATATTTACGTATCATAAATTTGTCTTAATAAAATTTTAAAATAAAATACTCAATTTATTTTATAAATTTAACTAAAGCTTGAAATACTTAAACC
>PYAF01004126.1:362872-382210 GCA_007407185.1 Glycine tomentella | reverse complement strand
CAAGTTGTTCATATTTCAAAAATTGCTTTTAAACAAATTAATTTTGTCTGCAGGTATTTTATGTATGATGGCCTGAAACACTCTTGTGTTGAGGGAAATCATATTGTTAATGTTTTCTCATTCTCAAAAGCATATGGAATGATGGGATGGCGGGTTGGATATGTAAGTACCACCTGTTGTCTTTATTTAGTTTCATCGGCAGGAGAGAGAAACATCATGGTTTATATGACCATCTTTAGTAAAACAAAGGAATTATCAATAATCAATCATGTTCTACAACCGTTGGAACTTGTAAATGGTAGTGATGTTCTGTTGGAGTTTTGGTATTGATATTCTTTGAAGTTTACTTGTAAATTTTAACTGTTCAATCAATGTGACAAAATATGTAAACTCCTATATTTCCACAACTTTAGAAGCCATACTTGGTCTGGTTTATTTTTCTTTTTAACAATTAATACAAGTTACCATAGTATTATTCTAGTGTGGAGACAAAAAAAACACCGATTCTATTCTGTATCATAAGTAAGCAAATCAGTCCAGAATTCTGATAATGTATTTAGGGTTAATTAAGTTTTTAGTCCCTCAAAATTTTCAGATTCCAATTTTTAGTCCTTCATTAATTTTTGTCAGTATTTTTAGTTCCTCTAATTTTTTTCCGCCCATTTTAAGTCCCCTTTTTATTTTTATTACTCAAAATTAGTTCCCTGCTTTGTCCATTTTTAGTCCCGCATTTATTTTATATTTGGGATTAATTTTGAACAATAAAAATAAACGAAGAACTACAAATGGACAAAAAAATTTAGACGGACTAAAAAGTTTGGAAGCTATAAAACTTGAGGGACTAAAAACTTAATTAACTCATGTTTTTATTAGCAATGTCCCCCTCCCTCCCCAAGAAAAAAAAATCCATTTTCTTTCCCAGTATCATTTATGAACACATATCTATGCTGCTTGCTTCCACTTTATGTTCTATTGTCGTCTCATCAGTTTCTTCTGTGACATAGTAGTTACTTTTTCAGTTGCAACCTTCGTAACTGCCTAGTTTTTCCTAATACCTGATTATTGCAGATAGCGTACCCCTCTGAAGTAAAAGACTTCGCTGAACAACTTCTCAAAGTTCAAGACAACATTCCCATCTGTGCTTCAATATTATCACAGTATCTTGCCCTGTATTCATTGGAAGTGGGGCCTCAATGGGTTTTAGACCAGGTAAAAACACTTGAAAAGAACAGAGAAATTGTTTTAAAAGCTCTCTCCCCTCTTGGAGAGGGTTCTGTGAAAGGAGGAGAAGGTGCTATATACCTGTGGGCAAAGCTCCCACAGAACCCACACGGTGACGCTTACGATGATTTTGATGTTGTTCGCTGGCTAGCTACCAAGCATGGGGTTGCAGTAATCCCAGGAAAAGCATGTGGTTGTCCCAGCAATCTTAGAATTTCATTTGGAGGCTTGACGGAGAATGACTGCAGAGCTGCCGCAGAAAGACTGAAGAAAGGCTTAGAAGAATTGGTTGGATACGGACTGCGGGAGTAACTGAAACTAATCATAGAACATCCCCTTCCCAAGCCAAGCCTCCAAAAAACTATAGATATCAATAGAAAGAAATTTCACTTGCCAATGTAGCAAGTTTGCAACTTTTGCATTTGAATAAATGAAGGATTTACTTTCTATCCAGTTAAAGTTGTGGGATAGCAAAATTTTATTATTTTAATTTTAATAAATTTCAAAATATTGGCTCCAAATAGATGCATGCACTTCTTTCATAGAATTTTATCTGATTGATCCAAACTACCAAAAAATCTGGCCGAACAAGCAGGAAGGAACCTTCTTGTTTATGAAAGCTTCATCAATATTTATTTCATCCATTGTTAACATGAGTTATTGCAGAGTGGTTGTTGTAGATTTATGGTTCAAACTTATTACAGTTAGCCGTCTCTATACGTGATTGTACTCTCGGTAATGGGTCAATCTAGATCTTTTATTTTCCGTTTTCTTTTGCTACTGCCATAGATACAATTATGTATGCACTGCTGAGTTTTCTTTCATTTAATATATGAAGCTATAGTCAATTAGATGTGACACATATAATGTGGATGCAATAGTAATTAAAATTTCTCCTTAGAGACACTTCCGTTCTCCTTAAGACACTTCCGTTCTCCTTTATCTCGCTTGTTTTATTATGATTAATTTCCTATTTTTCTTATGCCTCATTCTTTAACTTAATGCAAAAAACAAAGAATTTCCATCATTGATCATCGATTGTTTTTGAGAAGAAAGTACTTTAAGCAACCTCATCATGTTGAAACTATTTACGCATCAAGCATAACAATTATTTTTTGGTTGTAGCCTCTATACTTACTCAAATTGCATTGGATACTAAATAAATATAGATTCAAATCATGACTCGTCGGTTGTGAAAACTAGCGTTTGACCTGTCCTTGAGCTAACAATTTATCAAATAGCAATAGGTATTCTTAGATCCCATCATAGTGATTGATAAGGTCTCGTGATAGCGTTACAATGTATCATGCAACTTAGGGTGTTTTGACGCACAACAATAATGATAAAACAGGTAAGATTAAAAAAGGAGGGAAAGTATTAATTTATGATTAATATTGATTAAAAGTAAAGAAAATGAGAATGGAAGATAGTGGTTAAAAAATAGACAACTGAGATGAAAAGGCAAAGTTTGTTGAGGGGTGGTGCGGTGGGGCCCATTCCGATGAGTGGGCTGAAAGAGAAGCTTAAACTAGCCAAAAAATAGGCGTTGCCCATTCCATCATGTTCTTCGACAACGCCGTTGCACAGATTAACAAGCACCTTAATAAGTATGAAGGTCCTGATTCTGAGTTGGCAGATCTAGAAATGCTAGAAAGGCATGTGTTGGAAACGTCCCCTGGTATCAGATAGGATGATATTGCAGGCCTCACTCATGCCAAAACCCCTTCTACTTGCCTTATGGATGCCTCAATATTTGCATAGTATCAAAAGTTTTACGTTCATCAAGTATTATTATTGGTACTACTATTAAAATAGTAAGGCGTACATGATAAAAAAAAAAAATTTGTGCTTTTGATTTGAGGTTTGATAATTGATTTTGGATATATTTTTATATATTTGATTTTAGAAGAATTTAAACTTGATTATGCATTAAAATAAATTTACATTGAATTCAAAATTTTATAATAAATTTTATCCCTAACGATTTTGTAATAAAATGTTCATAGATAGAATACATCACTTTAAATTCAATTTTAATCAAATTTAATTTCACAAATCAATTCCATTCAAAATTAATTTGGGCAACATTCATCTAAACGTACACATAATTGATAGGACTTTTAAATAGTTAGTGTATGATTAAAAGATAGTATAAAAAAAATTATGCTGTCAAAGCATATGTTTTTTCTCTGCTATTATTATAAGCAAGACTTTAGGTCATATTTGGTTGATTTATATTTGAGTGTATTTGAGATAATTTTTTAAAAATTAATGAGTCTCACATTTTTATTCTTTAATTTAATTTGAATATTTTACCTCTTTTCATCTCAAATCGCTTTTACAACTGTTTCATTCCTTTAAAAGAAACTCACCTAAAAATATGGGTCACGTTTTATCATGTTCATTGAAATTGCAGGAAAGCGGAAACAAATTTGACCGGCCATGACTGTGGTCACAGACAATTGACAAACCTTGACGTCGTGGTCAGCCACATACCGTTGTTTAAAACCTTGATTATATGGATTATTATTTATTTCCCCCAACCAAAGTGTTGTCTGTGAAGAAATAATTATAGAAATAATTAGTTATTGGAAAATGCTTCACGGTACAAATTAGTATCTTACGAATTCTCTATACAGAGTATCCACCAGTGAACTCCGTCCAATACTATTTGTTTTAAAAAAAATTGTCTATCCAATCATATTTTAATACTGTAATTTGGTTTTTGTATGATTTCGTGTAGCATTGCTTAGCATCATGTAGCATTGTTAATTTGTTGTTGATTATTTAATATTCACCACCTGTTAATAACTACTGGTTTGCATTTATAATGTTTATTTTGTATTTGTTATCATCGCAAGTAATATGCTGAACTAATTGATCTTCCGTATAACCACATTTTTTTTTTTTTTACCTGCTTCCAACTGCTTGTGAAATTGTTGTGACAACTGACAAGATGAATTTCATGCACGTAAATACATGATGCTGATTTGATTTTCATGAAAGAAATTGCAGCGTGATTTTCTTTAATAAGTTGCTCTAAGCATGCTCCCATGAAGTTCATTGACAACATTGTAATTGTGTATGTGTTGCTGCAGGGAATAAGGAGATCCTGGAAAGGTGTTCTCATGTTTGGACCTCCAGGAACTGGGAAGACGCTTCTTGCTAAAGCAGTTGGTACTGAATGTGGTACCACTTTCTTCAACGTTTCTTCTGCTAGAGCAAGAGCATATGCCCCCAGTACAATTTTCGTTGATGAAATTGATTCTCTATGCAATGCTAGGGGGTAAGTCAATCTTCTTCTTCATGGGGCAAGTATGCTTCATCTTCTCATCAAGTAATATTAGGGATAATGTTTATCAACTGTCACGAAAGATTGAACCCTGATTGTTGAGTTTTTTTCAACAGGGCTTCTGAGGAGAATGAATCATCCAGAAGGGTGAAGTCTGAACTTCTAGTTCAGGTTGATGGTGTAAATAATAGTTCCACAAATGAAGATGGTACCCGCAAAATAGTAATGGTTTTGGGCTTTTGGCAGCGACTAACTTTCCATGGGACAAAGATGAGGAGGCACTGAGGTCTATGTTCTTTTTTGCATCCTTATCTTAATTTTGTGAATGTTGAGTTATATTTTTGTCTGAAATCTTTTACTGAGCTAGTCACCACGATGTTAATGCAAAGCAGGAGAAGGTTGGAAAAGCGTATATACATTCCTCTTCCAAATTTTGAGAGTCGAAAGGAGCTGATCCGTATCAATTTGAGGACTGTAGAGACAAGTTATTAGGATGTTATATTACTGTGAATTTTGTATCTTTTATTAAAGCCAATAAGAAGACAATAAGTAGTGTTGTGTTGCACCATGCAGGTGGCCCCTGATGGGAACATAGATGAAGTGGCACGACGGACAGAGGGGTATAGTGGAGATGACTTGACAAATGTATGTCGTGATGCTTCTCTGAATGGCATGAGGCGTAAGATAGCCGGAAAGACGCGTGATGAGATCAAGAACATGCCCAAGGATGAGATCTCTAAGGATCCTGTTGCAATGTATGATTGTCAAGCGGCTGTGAAGAAAGTCCAACCAAGTGTTTGTCAGGCTGACATTGAACACCATGAGAAGTGGTTTGCCGAATTTGGATCAGCATAAAATGGAATTTGTTTTCCCCCACTTATATGTAGTTTGTTAACTGATGCTTGTTGAGGATTACATTTTTCTTCTAGGAAAAAAATTACGGATGCTTATTGTCATCTTCAGGTTTTGGACGGGTCTTCAATCGTTTGTTTTGTATATCATTTATGAATCATGAAACATAATGTTATCTGATATGTTATAAATCATTAAGAAGTTCTCTTGCTGCTAGTAAGTTTAGGAAATAAGTATAACAAAATGGATCAAGTACAACAATTTTACTCTCTTATTCAATCACAAATTATTATTTATATGATTTTACACTTATAATTCTTTTTCTCTTATCTTTATTAGACGATAACGTAAAAAAACTAATAATATGAGTTGTGAGCGAAATCCAATCTCTTATCAGTGTTTGATCGAACTTTTCATCAAAGTACAATGAGAACCATCACAATTTGTCAAGGGTCTTCAATCAAATATAGATGTATTATGTATAGTTGCGCTCTGACATATACTATCATGATTCATAGAGGGAAAAACATACGCAAGAATAGAGAGGCCGAACCATGAAGCCACTGGGGACCATTAGAATTGTCATGGATTTTCTTGTGTTAGTTTTTTTTTTTTGTCATTAGTTGTCATAGGTCTTCGATAGATCAGTTATTCACTTCAAATGTGATGACATATCACGATACAGTGGTATAGATAAGTAGAAGCCTAACTCATAAGGCCCAAATTCATGTGTTTTTTTAACCCTTTTCAAACAAGAGGAAGACCTACTTAACCTGTACGGGTTTGTAAATGACTACTCAACCGACGTTTGGAAAAAAGAAGACAAAAATTAGGCATGCAAATAGTGAGTTTTTTTTTTCCCAGCAACATGCAAATAATTAGTTATTTTTAGTAAGACATTTTAATTAGTTTTTAGGTTTTTTATTAGTTGAAAAACTTATTTGACTGTTTGGTAAAATTTTTTTTAATAATTTCTATCATTTTTTGAAATGCTACTTGAATTATATTTGATAAAATTAGCTGAAAATTAAAAAAAAAAATTAGTCAAAATTTGGAAAACTAGCTAGTGAAGTAACGTTTTTTATAACGCTAACCTCTAGCTTTTATTTTTTTATATTTTCTTTCATTTTTATTTTCAATATATCTATTCAATTTCTTAATTATCCTTTTTAAATAAATCATGAATTTATTATTTTTCTGTTTTTTTTTTTGTAATTACTTCAATAGTTTATTTTACCAAACACTTATCCATAATTTAGTACGATACTTTTTCAGTTACTAGCTAACTTCTAACGAACTTTTCAAGGTTATTTAATAATGCATAACTACTTAAAAGCCATTACTTTGTGATACTGATTGTTGAAGTTTTTTTTAGTAATTTTTTAATAAAATAAATACTTTTTAATTTTTTATGTGTTTGTTTAAATTATTTTTTATTTTTAATAAAAACATAGTTTTATGCAATTTTTTAAGAAATGATCTACTTATAAAAGACATTTTTTTAGAATCACTTTTTTTAAGTGTAAACAAATTTATCCTTAATCGTAACCATTCATATATAATTATATGCTGTAGATTTATTCCTTTCATCCTCTCATGTAAATACTCTTCTCACTTGGTAGGCTTCATACAAATGAAGAATAATAAATAAGTTAGTTACTGAAATAATTTTATTAAAAAAATATATTTTTCATAGACGCATTACTTATAACTATTGAGCAATTATTAGCAATGTGGTTGAAAAATTGATAAACACAGTACTCAAAAATCATTATATTGGTGCAATTTATTTGGGAAAAATTTATAATTAAATTTATAATATTTCTTTGAAAACTGAAAACATTAATTAGTATACAATTTTTTTCATACTAAAGCATCTATTTTTTAGAATAAAGAAAATAATTTATAAAAAAATATAATATCATATTTGTTTAATATTATTTTATATATTATATTATATTATATTATATTGTGATTTTATTGCTATAAATAAAAATACGATTAAATTATTAAATCTTTAAAAACAATAGATCTAATCACTAGCCATAGGACGGTCCAATTTGAAGAAAACAAGTGCAATAGTTATCCCCAATGTTGTCCCTTGCCTGCCTCTCCACCATAGTTCGGTGTCTTCTTGAGAGGCCTTTGGCATGACATTACTATCGTGTGACAGAAATCAGAATCAAAACCCTTGAATTATGTAAGGCTTGCTTCTCCATAATTACATGCAAAGTGTTAACATATGAAAGATGCATTTGTCTATGCCGTGATCAGTTTAGCCACGACACAGGTTGGTGAATGGTGATATTAGGTTTTCTTGTTTTTTAAGTAGAGATAAATTGTTACAATATATCATCACACTGCCAATATCATGGCATAATGCTTAAGATTTAGAGCAGACAGAGACGCAGTTATATAATGACTTTCAGATAATTAAGTATTCATTTATGTTTATTGGTTTAATGATTAAAAGTTGAATTAATAATACTAATTATATTAATAATAATTAATAATAATTTAATGTTTCAAATAACATAAATTGATATGATTTCATATTTCATAACAAATTTAAGTTAGATAAATTTTAAATAGTATAAAAGAATTACGATCGATGCATGTTCTACAATACAAAAATTTCATAATACATTACTAAATAATAGTAATACATATAGATATCGCATGAGTCTTTATCTTTTTAAACATTATGTTGGAATAAAAAATTAAAACCAAAAATATGTTATTTAACAATCCAGTTCAAACTAATATTTTTATCACCAAGTGTGTGTATTAACTGATGTAGTATTGTTTTAGATTAACTAATTAACGATCTCAACTTTAATTTGAATTCTTGGTACGCATGTAATTGTATTAAATATCAGAAATTTTTTTATTATATGTAATAATCTTATCCAACTCAAACATAATTATGATATTTGTGATCTTGAGAAAAGTTCAAATTAATTTTCCCCCTACTTTGACTGTTTTTAACCCATTTTTAAAATACTAATTTATTGTATTGTTAAAAATATAATCTGATTTTTTAAAATGTGCTCAGATACTTAAAGGATTTTTTTTATGACAATTACTCTCACATGTAGTTTTGATCGAGAATTAATTCAGAAAAAACCACAACTAAATAAGGTTATAAATCATAATAAAGTTAAAGAGAAAATCAAATATACTTAAACAAAAAAAATAATTTTTTCTCCAAAATTTTGAGCTCCACTCAGAGGTCGGTTTACAATATGGGGTTTTCTTTAACAAAAAATTAATGTATATCGACGAGTCAAAAAATGAATTTGTTATTTGAATGGATAAAATGAGAATGAAAGAAAAATAGAAAGAAAAAACTGCTTGTTTGAATAAGTGATAGAGTGAACGAAAATAAATAAATATATTATATAAAATATTTTATACTAATTTAAAAAATTTAAATTTTAAAAAAATATTTACTATATTATTTTTTAAAACATTTTTTATAACATAAAAATATTTAATTTATAAAATGTATAATAAAAGAGGTTTTTTTTTTTTTTTTTTGTGGGGGTGGAGGGGGTTCTAATACGAGTGACGCATGCATAAAAAAAATCTTCCTTCTCTCTTACTTTTTTTTAAAAATATATTAAAAGATTATTATTTTTATCATATTTTTCTTCTTGATTTTGATTTTCTTTCAGTATAAGAATGATATCTGAAAGACTATATTAATCATGTTGCTATGATGTGTATCTATTAATGTTTATGTATTGTTACTGTAAAAAAATTTACACCGTTAACTAAAGAAATAATCATTAATATGATTTTAAAATAAATATTATAAAAATTAATAATCTTATCATGGATCACAATCTATAATTGCATGACAATAAAAATCCTTTATATCATCTTCATGAAGCAAATTTTGTTGCATATGTGCTTGCCAAGCATGGTCTGACACTCGATGGAGGTTATTGTATTTATGATTTTTTTTTTTTGTTGTTTTGTTTCCCATGTTATTGCTGATATAACTTCTGTTCATTTCCCTTGTGGATTTGAATAAAAGTTCTTTCTCCATGGGCCTTTAGCCTATCATTACAAAAAACAATGTATTTTAATTAAATTTAAATTACTATCATGTTAATTTATGATTGAATTGATCATCATGGAACTTTGGATATAGGTGTACATATTTTTTCTTTGCGTGTGTACCGCTATAGTCTTGAAAATATTAAAAAGTAGTTATTATATGTGTGTGTTCCCTTAAAATAATATATAAGTGTATTTGGATATTCATAATGTAGAAATGATTCTAAGTAAATGTGAGTTTCTAATAACATAATTTTTGTTTAATATAAATTCAATGAAAAATAAAGATATACATGAAACAAACATCATGGCTCAAGTCGCTTTTGATACAAAAGTTACTTCCAATACATTTGATGAGACACGAGTCTAAACTTGAAATTATGATTCTTGAGCCAGCACAATGCCAAACATTATGATCAATGAAAAAAAAATGCTTTATCCATCTTAGACTTAAGTTGAAAGCCACGTGGATCCAAATATACTCAAAATTATTCCATGGTGATCACATGATTAGTTATTTATCGTGAATATTGAAGACGAATTAAAATTAAAACAATTAACCTATTACGTACGATATTATTTTTTTAAAAAAAATGGAAACACATGATTGTTAACATGATAGGGTAGGCATATCAATCCTAAGCATATATTTTATAGATAGCTGCATAGGCTTACGAATGAATATGAGGAAGATGCCACCCAATTATGTTGAAACATGAAGAATCATGCTTTTATTTTTTTTACTTTCTTAATCAAAGTCATTTGCTGCAAGCAGAAATCTAAACAAAGTGGTATATCTCCAAACTTAGACACTCTATGACTCAACAGTATTCATCGTTCTTGTCATCATATTATATTAAATCGTAATATCCGACTCCCCTCGGTAGACATTTTTGGTCTTTGTTTCATGATGAATATATATATATATATATATATATATATATATATATATAATTAAACCAGAAAATTTAACAATTTAAACTAAATTAATTAAATCTGTTTAGGTTTATTTAATTTTTTTACTTTACACTTAAACTAAATCAATTCCAATCGGTTTGGTTTTGAATTTATTTATTTTCAACATGAATTAACTCCATGACTCGATCAATAATTTTTTAACTTTAAATTAATATATTTCAGATTTTGGTAGTTAAATTTGCCTCTATTTTTATCCTTTTTCTTCTCCATTTCTTTTTTATTTTCTTATGAGCTCGTGTAGAGTTATCAAGTGTCATAACCGAGTCAAATATTTATCATGTAGCTTTTCTTTTATCATATTTTGAGTTAATTAAGAAATTAATGAAACATATCAAGCGATAACTATATAGAAAAGGTTAAATGTTAAATAAAATAAATATTTAGTCATTAAAAACAAAAAAATATTTTCAGCTTACATTAATATAATATTCTAAATTCATATAAAATATAAAGTATATAATTTTTGGAGATAAAACTTAAAAGATACAATTTTTTATGACAACTACTCCTTGCATTTTTTAATTATAATTTTTGGTATTCAACATCTATTTTTTTTTTTTACATAACATCTAGTAATTAGTATACCAATATGTTTGGCTTCTTTGTACAATCTAGATTTACAAGACATAATCGGGCTTGAGATTTCCTTTTTTACTGTGTCCTATTTCTTCCTAGATTCTAAGGGTTTCGCTAGTTATTATTTTCTTGGGAAAAAGATATGTGAAATAAAGAAAAGAAAAGAAAAAACTTTCATATAAGACGTATGAAAGAACTAACCACTCTGAACTAAACTCTACTTTGATTGGTTATTCCCAAAAATTTAGGCAAGAATGTGATGTAATTGACTCATTACTTATCATATATTTTAATTAATTAATTAATTACTAGTTATATTAATAGATAAAGACAGGTACAGTGTTTGAAAGACATGCGAATTAAAAAAGTTTTAAGATATTTTTAATTATAATAAAATAACACACTCATATAAAAAATATATTATGTAAGCTAGCAAATCTTTTATATATAAATATAAGTATTAAAAAAAAAAAGGTGTGGGTTCAGTTACTTCAGTAGCGACCCAAACGGTCCCGACCTCAGCATGTTTGAGCCACGTGAACTGCATGTGCACGTAGAGAGAGTATTATAATGAATGTTATGTGTGATGTTGTAAACACACACGAGGCCATGTCCTGTTAATGCATGTCATGTCATGAGCAATTACACGAAGAGGGCCATAACTGTTTATCCTCTGTTTAGGTGCCAATGCACTGTCATGGTAAATACGTATACTGTGAACCACTGAAAAAGCATAAACCAGAGACTTATTATTAGGAGTATGCTCGATTTAATATTTTTTTTATTAACAATTAACAATTATAAAAATATTTCTTTATTTATATTTTATTTCTTGTTTGCAAAAATTAATAAAAATATAAAATATTTTTCAATATTAACAACTCAAGTTTAATTTTTCAAATCAAACAAAAAGGAGGAATAGCTGTGATGATATTACGGGAACAACCCGCAAAATTGTTGTAGTTTTGTCAAGCGAATGACGTTGCTGAATATCAGTAATGCCACTGGAAGCACTGTGGGAACAGGCAAAACACACCAATCTAACTGCAAAATACCAAAATACTTTACTGTTTTTTCGTGAAAATAATCATATACACAAGTGAAGGGCATAGGGAAGAAAAAACTCCCATCCACTCATTTATACCTTTGTGCATTTATTACTATTTTTTTTGTTATTATTTTTCTTTTTTTCTTCTTTAAATAACTATTGAGGACTAATTTCCACTAAATATTTTTATTTTAGGAAATTACAAGTACTTTTATTACAAACATTCTCATTCACTTCAAATAAAAATATATTCTGGAGCTTTTAAATTCAAAATTAAAAAAAAGATATGACGCAATTTGATATATAATTATATCTCTTAAATATATTGATAGAAGTTTAATTGTTTAATCGTATGTATAAATTTCTTTTGAGAGATAAAGTTCACTTTAAAATTCTTTACACTTTGATATTATTCTTATGATTTTCTAACTAAAAGAATATTTTATTTGTAAAAAAGAAAAATCAAAACTACTCATTAAATAAAAATAACTCCTAACTACATGATATTTCCACTTTGCCTATGTTGCTCAATTATGTGCTATTATTGTCTTCTTCCCTTTAAAGTTTTTAGATGTGTTTGTGAGTTGTCATCCGTCAGTCAATTCGTTCTAGTTCAGTTTTCTGATTGGTTGAATTGATAAATTTAGGTTCATATATTCTTATAAATTAAAAATGAGTTGAGTCATTTACCATGTAGATATTAAAGCTGGTTTCAGCTTACCTGAGTTAGGTTGGCTTAATTATATAGGTTATTTGTGTTAAAACTAGTTAATATCTAATTGAAAATTAAAAAATTAATTTATTAAATTATAAGTGTTCAATTTAACTAATTAAATAGTTAAAAAAATGTAAAATATCAAAAAATAATAAAATCATGATTTATTTTAAAAAAATAACTAAAAAATTGAATAAATATATTGAGAATAAAAATAGAAAAAAATGTAAAAAGTTATTAACTAACATTTTTAAAAAACTTACTTCAAGTAATATTTAAAAAAATACTTAAAAAAATTATTTATGGAACATTTAAATAAGCTTTACAACTAATAAAAAAAATTAAAACTAACTAAAATATCTTATTGTACATAGACATAATTTTTTTTATAATTAATTAATTAAAACAATTTTTTTTAAAAAAGTGAGGTTATTAATGTTGAAGTTGTTTGATGATTTATAAAATTTATATTTTTAACAGAATTTTTATTATTTTTTAGATTAAATTATAATTTTGATCTCATAATTTTTTAAATTTACAATTTTTGCCCCTAATTTTTAGTTATAACATTTTATCTTTTTAATTTTACAAATTAACAAATTTGATTCCTCGATCTATTAGATATTAACTAATAATTATAATTAATAGAGTCATTATCTAATAAATTATTTACTTCCTTATTTGAAGTGTTCGAGTTTCTCACTTCCCATGCAAAGGATTGTGTTGAGCAATGTAATATTTCTAATCGAAATCGTAGAAATTTGTCTAAAATAGCAATTAGTTTTGTTTTAATGTATAATATATTTTAAAAATGTAAATAATGTTTTAATTGAAAGAATTCATATATTTATACATTTTTTTATATAAAATTTAAAATATATGATTATTAAAATGTTTTAACAATTAAATTTGTTAAAATTTGGGGACACATGCACACACCTTAATTGTATAAAATTTCATCATTTTCTTTTAAATTATATATATATATATATAATATGAATTGATAATATATTTATTTAACACACGAAGATATATTAACTTACGCACACACACAACGATATATTAATTTACACTGTTATAAGTTATATAATTTGTACTCTATTTAATAATTTATTATTGAATTTGAAGTTTTCATCATATAAATCATTTCTACAAATATTAAATCAATTAATTTAAAATAATTTACTACTTCATAAATATACATTCAAATTAACAGTATATATATGTATGTTTGAATATATAAAAACCATTTATATATTTATAGTCGTTCAAATTTAGTAAAATTTAACAAAAATTGTTTAAATAATATATAACTGCAACTTAATAAGTAATTCAATAAAAAATATATCTATATAAGATTATCAAAATAATTTAAGGCATTATCTCCTCTCTCCCTCTCTCAATATAAGATTAACACTTTTTTTCTTTCTTTCTCGAGATGGGCAATTTGGTCACAATGGCAACCAACCCAAATTGAGGGTATTGTGGTTATTGTCGTCTAGCGAATGTGATTATATCGGAACCAAGTTCGAAGATTTTGATTTGAATGTTTTTATACTTGAGGACAAGACAAGGACACATGTTGAGGTAGGGGCCCTTATTCTTTAGTGGAACCCTTAAAGTTGTGAATTCACTGAATTGAGAGGTTGAGGTGCCTCTCCCATCCTCATTCTAAGTTATATTTTTCTGTGTAGAGGACAAGATGGTCCTTTCCTATTTGTTTTTTTTCCCTTTGTCTAATTACAATACACCCGTTTTTGTTTTTCTACATTATAATTTTAGTATTTGTACATTTTTTTGTGTCACCTGTTTTTTTACACCTTAATTATTTGTACATTATATTTCTTTCATTTTTTTAACCTTTTTTCATCATACCACATTTATCATATTTATTATATTTTCTTTCTTTTCTTCTAGTATATTTCTTCTCACTTAAATTACATACACCTCATATTAATTAAATTATTTATATATCTACATTTCTCTGTATCTTTTTCTAAGTGTTTAGTAAGATATAAATGTTCATTGATTATATATAATATTTATATTGTCCATACATAACGGGAGGGGTTGGTTTAATTTTTAAAAGAAATAAGAATAACTTTCTCCCTCAACTTTCAGTTTCATTGTTTGAACATTAAACAATATATATCATATCACATATAATTATTTCTATCTTTATATATATATATTATCTTTTTCATACACACATTTTAAAAATACATATAAAATTAAATAGGTAATATCTCAATTTTTGTTAAAATTAAAATATTTTTGGAAAACTTATGCTCCAACAGCAATCAACACCCGAAAGGGAGAAACGAATAAAAACAAGGCCTTTTCTCTCTTTATCTTTAGGCTTAGGGCACGGACAACATTTTGTTCCCATCTACCCCATCATCTCTATATATACTCACTACGCACAATCATGTTTCTCACCTCATCATCTCTATCTTTCCATGCGGTACCATGTTTGCTTTGCAAGTACTAGCATCCACGGCTACTATTTTTGAACTTGTCATAATTAGTCTCTATTTCTAATTAGTATTGAATACAAAAACACACCTTAAAAGTAAGTGGTAACTATTTGTTCCACACTATGCCTTCACTCTCAGAAGCCTACCGAGCCCACCCCGTGCACGTTCAACACAAGCACCCTGATGACTTAAACTCCCTACAAGAACTCCCCGAGTCTTACACTTGGACACACCATGATGATCACACTAATTCCCCTGCTTCCAACGAGAGTGTCCCCGTTATTGATCTCAGTGACCCAAATGCTTCAAAGTTGATACACCATGCATGCACAACTTGGGGAGCGTACCAAGTGCTGAACCATGGCATACCCATGAGCCTCCTCCAAGACATTCAATGGGTTGGGGAGACCCTATTCTCTCTCCCTTCTCACCAAAAACACAAAGCAGCTCGTTCCCCTGACGGTGTTGATGGCTATGGCCTCGCTCGCATCTCTTCCTTCTTCCCCAAACTCATGTGGTCTGAAGGCTTCACAATTGTTGGGTCCCCTCTTGAGCATTTTCGCCAACTTTGGCCCCAAGATTACGACAAATACTGGTTGGTCTACAAACTCTCTCTCTCTCTCTCCGACACACACACACACACACACACACACACACACACACACACACACACACACATTTATATAATTATATATCCTCATGCACGTGTTCTCAATATGCTACCTAGTAGCTAACTACTACTACCTCATCTCTCTTTCTCCTTAATGTACTCTTTCTTCTTTGTTTTTCTTTACTAATTTTTATTCTGTTTTAAAAAGACATCTTTGGAAGTTTTTGTTGTGACAATACAAGTGGCTTAATTACAAGCACCCAATTTCTTATCCTAATGCAATTAATTAGCAAAAGATCATAATGAGGGGTGTGGACCCACCTTGAATATTAATTATATTACTAGAGTGATCATGAGAAACTAATGCACCAACACCGAATTGAATGATCAATTTACATTCAGTTGCTAACATGTTGGAAATCTCTTGGCTAATATGGTCAACCATGGTATGATTTTTCCTAACGTTTTTATTTTCTTGTCTTTTTCTTCAGTGATTTCGTCATGCAATATGATGAAGCCATGAAAAAGCTAGTGGGAAAGCTGATGTTGCTCATGTTGGATTCTCTGGGTATTACAAAGGAAGACCTTAAATGGGCTGGCTCAAAAGGCCAATTCAAAAAGACTTGTGCTGCCTTGCAATTGAATTCATACCCGACTTGTCCGGATCCGGATCGGGCCATGGGTCTTGCCGCCCACACCGACTCCACCCTTCTCACAATCCTTTACCAAAACAACATAAGCGGGTTGCAGGTTCACCGAAAAGGCGTCGGGTGGGTGACGGTGCCACCACTCTCCGGCGGACTTGTGATCAATGTAGGCGACCTCCTCCACATATTGTCGAACGGGTTGTACCCGAGTGTGCTCCACCGGGTCTTAGTGAACCGGATCCAGCGAAGGCTCTCAGTTGCGTATTTATGTGGGCCCCCTCCGAATGTGGAGATATGTCCACATGCGAAGTTAGTGGGCCCAAATAAGCCTCCCCTTTATAAGGCAGTGACTTGGAATGAGTACCTTGGCGCCAAAGCAAAGCATTTCAACAAGGCACTCTCAATTGTTCGGCTTTGTGCACCTAGCTATTAGCTGTTTGTTTCATGTAAGCGAGCCTCACACAAATAGTGAGCAGCAAGTTGGCTATAGAATGCTTTGAACCTTTTCGATCCTTCCCTCTTGCATGGTCTATTTTGTACCAAACATGAATCAAATACCTTTTTTTTTTTTTTTTTTTTTTTTGCTTAACTGGAAACTTGGTGGTTAATCAATTTGGTGTGGTGGGGATCGATGCCAACAATAAATAAGTTGAAGAGGGTGTATGTAGAGATATATATTTGTTTGGCTCTAAACGGGAGAGAGAATACAAAGGGATAAGATAGTCCCATCGGTGTTTCATTTGTCTTTGTATGGAAAGGGACATCGCTATTTTGTCGAATATGATTATTCAATTCGACCACAGGACTCGCCAAAAAAACATTTTCTTTCCCACTTGGTATACATATTTATTTATCTTCATATGTTTTTTAGGGTGTAAGCATTTATGATGATATATACTTTTAACTAGTGCCTTTTATGATGAGAAGGAGTTTGGTCCAAGAACAGATCGCTTAATTATATAAAGATCTTAAAATATGCAAGAACCGTTACCCAATTTTCGATGTCTCAAATTTGGAGGAAAACAGTTTTACAGACATAGCCGCCCAATTTTATTTTATTTTTGATACTGCCCAAACCTATGTTTTTAAGTCTCTTATTACTATTGCTTTTATTATTCCTCTGAATAAATGGATCTAGTTGAAGCCGTATATGTACAAACTACAAAGTGTGGGACATGCATTTATATGAGAATCTTACAAAAAATCACTAGAGAATGGATTCCTTCCAGCCAAGTTGTGTTTGCCCACAGAACGATGCATGACTGACATGGTTGCAGTTATAATGAGAGCGATGGAAGTGTTTTAGAATTTAGAGGGTAAAATGCATAGGTTTAACATAGATTAGTTTCAATTATAAAATTATTTTTAGGAACTACTTATTACTTAATATACAATTTTATATTTTTATATTAATTACATGTGATTAATATGAAATATCTATTATTTTTGTCGATAAAAAATGTTTTTTTTAAAAAAACTAATGATTAGACATGGATAATTCAGCAACGGATTTAATTTGTTGTTTCCCATAGATGACCAGCTAAAAGGTGGTTTCAAATTATAATTTTCATGATATATTATACTACAACTATGGAGTGGAGAAAAAAACCAGAAAATTTAATTAGATGGAAAAAACGTCAACAATTATACTAGTATATGAAAAGAAAATTTTCTTAAGAAAATCAAGGTATTAATTTGGCAAAGTGAAACTCTCGGGAATGAAAATAGAGCTAATAAACTTTTTTGTCTTTACTCCTGCGTTCGATCACAGTAGTTTAGTATTTTTCTTCTCAGGCAAGATAGTGGCAGAGGGAAAATGGATGAACGACAAATGGGGAGACAGCAAAAATTAGGTTTTGAGATGATGATGGGCATTATTGTATTTTTATGCTCTGAAAAAAATCCCGCTTCTCGAAAATCTTGATTCCCAGTGACCCACCTCATCCTTAAGAAAATGTTTAGTTAGGAAATATAATTAAAAATCATTTTAAAATGTTATAATTTTTTTTAAATATCAAATATGGAAATATGAAATTTCTAAATTAAGATTTCCAATAAACCTAAAAAAAGAGTTTAAATGATTATGCACTAACAATAAAAAATAATTTTACTTTTTCATCTAATAAAAAATTATCATTTGAATGAATTTTAAGATAATTATTATAAAAATTAATAATAATTTATAATTAAATGATAATATAAAATTATTTTATATTATTAATACGTAATTTTAATATTTTTATGAAAAAATTAAATAAGGAAGATGTTTTGAATTGAAATCCGTATATAGTTGTTTCATTGGAGGTAATGACAACAATAGAGTCAAGATGACGTGAGAACCCTCCATGAAGAGAGTGGACACTGTACAAGATGGAGACAACTTTGACAAGAAGTAAGTGGTTAGAGGTTGGATGACAAGGATTACCTACAAAAGATACTTTAATATTCAAGTCAATATTTATATAATATGTGAGTTATATAAGGTTGGAATGTATCTAAAGGCATGAGATATCTTATATATATAACATTAAAATGACGAGAGAAAAAATTAATTAAGTGGTTATTACGAGTTAGAGAATAGGTGTATTAATTCATTTAAATTTATATACATAAATTTATTTTATTTTCTCCTTTTAACTTATTTTATTTTCTTCTTTTATGATTTTTTTGTCTAGATATATGGAAGTATTTTCCATAGGACTTTTTTTTCATACATACTCAAACTTGAGATGTTATTTAAGGAAAATCAAACATGAATTAACCATTTGTTAATTATTTTTTATGTGCTTATTGTATTTTTTTTCCCAAACTCTCATAATTAATAAATATTGAAAAAATAAATAGCTTTGAATTATTT
>PYAF01004126.1:339071-362772 GCA_007407185.1 Glycine tomentella | reverse complement strand
TTAACCATTTGTTAATTATTTTTTATGTGCTTATTGTATTTTTTTCCCAAACTCTCATAATTAATAAATATTGTAAAAATAATAGCTTTGAATTATTTATTTATAAATCACCAGCATATGAATATAGATCTTGAGTATATTTAAAATATAAGGTATATAATCATAATATTTGTTATAATAATTTAAACAATTAATTTCATTTAAGCTAACTTTGCATGTATTTGAATTAGGCTAATAGTTGTCCTTTTCCAATTCCAATAATTGATCAGTTCTTATCACTTATTAATTAATTTTTGGAATAGAAAAAAAAAGAAAAAAAAATACTAGATTTCATTATTTAAGTAATTCAAAATAAGATTTAGAGTAGGATATAAATGATGGGTGCATTTAATATCATTTAACATCCCCAGGCCATTTTATTAAAAAAAGAGTCAATTTCTATAAAAAAAAAATATTGTATTCCATTCATTTTAATCTTTATTAAATTAATAAATAGCTTCATGTAGTATTATTACATTTTACTCCAAAATAATGTGAAACAAACTCGCGGGAATAATTCTCAATCATTTGGGTTATGAAATCATTGTCTAAACATAATGTTGTTACCGTCTCTCTGCAACCACGTGTTGGTGGCTAGCTAGCAAGTTACAGCTTATCATGGGGAATTGAAGTGTCTATTTTTACCACTCTTTACACCCACACCGGGACGGATCCAGGAAATTGATGAAGGGTGGACACTAATGGTACACCACGGATAGCAGTGACAGAGGCCATAGGCATGACAGAGGACGTCGTAGCCGTGATTGAGGCCTTCACCGTGTTGATTGCATGACTGTCCTAAAGTTTCTTTCTTTCTAATCATTTTCTTTTTTGAACATATAAAATGAAGCATTTGTCCTCTATCTTAAAATAAAAACCACAGAGAGAAATGTATTTATATGTTCAGTGGTGTGAACCTTGGAGGATTGAGGACACGTACCGATGGCGGAGCAGAGGCAACGAATATCGACGTTGTGGTGGGCCGGGGGAGGGGGATCAAAGACAATTCATGACCATGGAAGCGAATAATATCCTAGTTTTACGTGGACCCTTTTCTTTCTTCTTTTTACTATTCTATGAACCTTCACGTAAACCTTCATTCAAAGGGAAATTTTGTTAAAGAGATAGGATTCCAAGGGACTGATGACATATTGGTAAAAAACCAATTAACACAAAATCAAAATTGAAGATGAAAATACAAATAAAAATACATATCACATAAAAAAAAACTATGAAAACTCATTTAACTTGATATTGACACCTTTTATATTTGCTAGATAACACTTCAATAAATATTCATTATCACACCTAAGGATGTAAGTGTAATAGTCAAACTTAAAAAGTTCTCCTTGTATCACTATACAATTCATTCACGGAATTATAATATTAGTTTGACGATGAAAGAAGAAATTCAAATCTTTCCATCAATAAAAAAATTAATAATGAATTACTAACATCATTTGTCGATAATAATAAAAAATTATACAAACTCAAAAGCCTGGTAGATTTGTGTGGATCCAAAAATTTCATTTCCACTTTGTTTGTACCAAAAAGAGCAAAATTCCTACATTATTTCTTTCCTTTTCCCTTCTCTTTCCTTCATTTTAAAGAAGTCAAATTTAAATAAATTGTGCTAGTTAAGTATTGTACTTAGGGACAATAAATTAAGAAATTAAAAGTGATTTTTTAGTTAAAATTCATAGCATTTAATGCTATAATACAATATATCCAACCATATAATTTTTATTAATAAACTTTTCTATTTATTAATTTCTTCATCATTATATATATATATATATATATATATATAATACTATTAGTTAACCATTAAAACCTGTTATTATATATATATATATATATATATATATATATATATATATATCTTCCTCATTTTATTCTAGAGCAAAGAAAAACGTAGAAAAGTAACCGATAATGAAATCTTGTGAGGTAGCTGGTTACTTGCATGCGTCATTATTGAAGGAAAAGTGATCTATTTCCAGATATTTGTACGTATTTTGTTATGAATGGGGTGTAGGATCAGGTGAAACTGCTGTAAAACTATATCAACTTCTGAACTTGTCAACAATCTTTTCACGGGTTAATTATCTTTCTTATCGATCCTAATGAATTGTTTTCATTAATTCCGCGCGGATCATGAATTAATGTTGATTACACATTTATTAGTAGAGTGATGTGAACTATTCCATCAAATGATTAATGAATACTTCCAACTGATAATGACAGGATGCAGCTAGCTTAATATGCAGATTAGACTGCCACCACACCAGTGTCTAACTCTTGTTGATAAGAAAGAAATGGTGCATGAAATTGATTAATTGGCACACCAGGATATATAATGGTACATTAAACTTCTCCTCAGTTCAAGATTTTTGGATGTATGTGTTACTATCTTATTTAACCATGCTGAACGATCTATGTAACTGACCTTATTCAGTGGGATAAGACTTTGCTACTTTACTATCTTAAGTTCAATTTGATTAGTTTTAACTACTCTGCTAGCTGTGTGAATTGCACTGCTGCATTAATTAACTACAGTACTAAACTTAGGTGTGGAGTGCAAGTTGATGATCCTGCAGCTAGCATATAGGTTAAAAGTACTGTTTGTTATATTCTCAAATTGGTGTTAGGCACAACACGTATGACATGCTAGCAGTACTACAAAACAAAAGACATAAAGACACAGAACATGATATGAACGTATGTTTGAAAAATACATTAATTAATATGAAAATTATATATCTTGGATATGCATATCTTTTGGAAGGTGCTAAATAAGAAGCACAAAAAGCCGTTTTTCTTTATTTTTATAAGTATTAGGTGTTGAACTAGTTTGGCCATAGTGTATGATTGACACACGTCGGTCAAGCTTGAATAAGATGAACATTTTAATTTCTTCAAGTGTCTGCGTGGTTTCATTTAATTAGTACAGAGAGAGCCTACGTAATAATGAAAAGATACAAGAGCTTGAAATTTTGTGCCGTTTCTAATTACTGTGGTATGATTAAGGAGTTTGTGACGCAAGGTGCATGATTTAATTAATTAGTTTATCTTTATCCTAAGGACTCCATGATGATGATTGAAGTGCATGCCTCAAAGCGAAGGACGGCTAAATCCCAACTTTGAACAAATAATTGGTGACTCCGGGAGAAGAGAAGATTGTGGTGAAGTTTAGTAGTTGTGTTCCAATATGGGCGAAATGTTTAGGAAATCACAATTATAGTTGAATTGACTAGTTTTGTTGCTACCTTGAGCTGCATTATGCAATGTTAATTATAAATTATACAACGGGACTAAATATGCGACTCTTTCCAATGAACCTAAATCAAGATTTTGTCAAATATCAGAATCAAGCAATATCCGAATCAATAACTATGGATCATTTAAGCTAGATTTGAGTTGCGATTTTTTGAATGAGATGTTTTACTTACACCAATCGAATAAGACCAATGTTCCTCATCAAACCTGTCAACACGGCTTCAATTTACACCTTTTCAATTAATTCATATATTAATGAGTTGACGTGTGAAGCCCAAAGTCACCTTGGGAGGAGGATCAATGATCTGATACCTACCTCTTTTCTGATCCCACCACTCGAGAAGCAAGGCTATATATGAATATCATATAGCACTCGGTGTCAAAATTAAGAAAATAGTATTAATATATAAATAATGGACTGACTTCTTTTTCCTTGGGTCAATGTCTTTTCAAATTGTGAATGACTACTATACCTTTTTGATCTAATGATCAGTATTATTATTATTATTATCATCTTAATCTTATCAATGTGATTGAGAGGTACCCCTCTTAATCAAGAAGGCTGAACCTCCATGGGTCTATATTTGATTTCAAAGTTCCAAAAAAAGCATATCATTTTCAATGATTAAGATACCGCACGGGCTGGCTCCTATTTGGAAGCAAAGGCCATGGTCTTTTCTAATTTTCATATCTTACCCTGTTTTGACTTCCTTTCTCTTTTGGGTTTAATATGTTAAAATATGAGACGTCCGATTAATCCCTTTGCACCTAGGTAATAGTGTCAATTGTTACTTGTTAGTTGTTAGATTAGAGTTAACGACATGATTTAGTTAAATCTAGGATCTAACTAACGTACTAAAGATTAGTACTGGAGATATGCAGTGCTAACACCGATTCTGTATTCCGCGTTTAAGCGTACTATTTAATAGTAGACGTGACAAAGTAGTCTCTACCTTATAATAATAGACTTGTGAATTATCATAATGAAGATCGAACTCTAAAGTCTAAACTTCTTAATCCAATATATTATCTACATTAAATAAACCTTTAAATGAATTATAGTATTTGAGTTTTATTTTCACCGCAAATGAATTATCTAATAAAACTTTTAAGTTAAAATTTCTATGCCGTCGTTAAAAATATTACTATAAAACCTTCATAGCTTATTATTTTCAGTAATCGCAAAGAAGATGGTTTAATTGACGCTGATTAAAGGTATGAATGTCTTCTGGATTCCCGCGGAGACGGACCACACAGCTAAAAGCTAAAAAGTATGCATAATGATTAACTAAAGCTATAAATTAGGATTAGTGTATTTTCTTGCATGGAGACCAAAAAACAAGGCAACATGTTCTACCTATTCCTATACCGTAAATGAGATGGATTATATCAGTTAACTAATGCTATGTAAAGTAAAAACAGACAAAGTGGCCGATATGGTCAAAAACACAAAGCCACTGATTTCATCAACGAAAAACGTGGGGAAATGGTAGACAAAGTGCTGAAATTTTGCCAATTTTAGAACCGACCGTACAAGGAATATTGGAATCCCATTTCTTCTATGCATCCGAATCACCAATTGCAACACGAATCAAGCGAAAGCGATTAGAATGTTATCACGAGTATAATGAAATAAAAAACTAGAGTTGTTTCCGTCAAATTTGGTTAAATCTATTATTCAATTCAACTAAATTTTAATGAGTTGAGTAAGACTGAATTTATATAATTTGTTTCACATATCAAATCCAATCTAATTCAATAATCATAAATGAATTAAATCGAATTAGATTAATTGGATCTGAATATTTTAAAAATATTTTTTAGTTAGTAAAAAATATTTTTTTAGAACAATAATTTATTTTTTAAAGCTTCATATGTATAATGGATTAAACATACCCAAAGATCAAATTATAAAAATATTTTACTAATAAAATTGATTATTTTAATATTAATATAATATTTTTATTTTTAGATAAAAATAAATTATTGTATTATCATGAGAAAATATAAACAAAATTAAAATATAGATGAAAACAACATCTTAAAAAAATCATGAATGACTTAATATAATTTATTTTGTATCTAATAATTAATTTATATATAATAATAAATTTAATTATATAGTATGTGTCGGGTAGGATTAAAAAAACAAAACTCATTATCTAATCTATTTACAATTTGGTCTTAATTGAGCCGGTTTAGATTTAATCTGAACATTTTAAAAATTTTACATAATTAAGTCGGGTTGGGAAAGTATATTTGGGTTGTGAACAAGAAAAACTGCAAGATAAAATATTATGTCTAATAAATACACATGTAGTCGTTGTAGTATAGTGGTAAGTATTTCCGCCTGTCACGCGGACGACCCGGGTTCGATCCCCGGCAACGGCGATTTTGTTATTTTTTTTTTGTTTCCGAGTTCTCTTTGAATGGGCCAATGTGTGTTCTCTTTTTTTTTTGTTTGGTGTAAAAAATGAGGCTACCACTAAATAATGTTACAAAAGGTCAGGCCCAATTAAAACAAAATTACAATTCATCAGTTGGATTTGATGTTTATTTCAATTCATCATTTATTGTGTCTGGCCTATGTTGATGGTTTCGGGTAGGTGCACTTGGAGTGGATTGGGTATCTGCTCATGGTTTTTTGTGAGGCAAAGTGAGAGAGGGGTGTCTTTTTTATATGAACCGTGATTGGGGTCTATTTTGATGTTCCTTGGTTACTTAGTATTTCATATTGCCATATTAATATTTTGTAACCTTGATAATAGAAAGTTTTGTTTGGTGATATGTTGAGCAACATCTGTAAATAGGTTTGGGTATCCTTTGTACGCCACTTACATCTATACACGTTCCCATTTTGCTGAATAAAAAATAATCTTTTAAGGAAGGAGAAAAGCAAAAGTAAATTAATAAGCACGATGGACTGATTCATTTTTGTTTTTGTTTTTGTTTTATTAAGAGATATACATATGAGAAATTATTTAATTGTGTGTGTACCTGTGTTACAAAAACAATTTCTCTACTGCATCTGTATAATTAAATTAGAATAAACAATTTCTCTACACGCTAAAGAACGCAGTTCCTGCACTTATATACTGCATCTGATACAAGAAAGTGGATGGGAGATTTTGATGAAATTAGAAATGTTGCCAACTTGCCATATATGCAGACATGGAATGGAAATTATCCCTAATACAGAATTAAGAAGAGGAGAAATCAAATACTGTTTCTCTGAGGGCATTGGGAAGATATCTGCTGAATTGGCTCAAAAAATGGCTAAGAAATGTGGCTGTAGGGATAATATTCCATCTGCATTTCAAATCATATATTGGTGGGTATAAAGGTTTTGTTGCTATTGATCCAACTTCATCAACTAAACTGTCCTTAAGAAAGAGCATCATGTACAAGTACAAATTAGAAAATACAAAATTCGATGTTTTGGCATGGAGCAAATGCAAACCTTGTTAACTTAATCGTCAAACAATCACCCTCTAGTCCACACTTGAGTTCAAGAATCAAGTCTTCAGAAAGAAACAAAAATGATATCAAGGAAGCGGTTGAAGATACTAGACTCGATGTCTTCAGGAGAGATTACAAACATTTTAAGGGAAATGCTCATTTGTGGTTTTCATCCAACTAAGGAGACATATCCTTCCATGATGTTGTAAACATTTCAGGAAAATGACAGGAAATGCAGCTCAAGACTAGGATATTTGTTAAGAAAGGCATAACAATGTTATGATGATTAGATGAAACTAGGAAATAAAAATATGGAGATTTTTGTGGAGATATCTCACTAAAGAAATAAGCAACTTCATGCTATTGCCTCTCTTTCTTCTAACAGATATGGAGCAAACAAAAGTAAACATTGTTAAGGAAAGGTAGTTGTAGCTAAAAATACTTTACTGCACCTAGAAGATGTGCGTGTTTTAAGAGCAGTGGATGTATCTTCCCTGCATCATATAGTGGACTCTGCTGTTTTTCCACAGAAGGGGAGAAGCCGAGAAGGTAAGACTTCCATTTTACTATCCCTCATTCCCAGCACAGCACACACATGGAGACATTGATTCAAGTGCACACTTCTTTTAGAATAAAATTCCACGATAACCTGTCCATTCAATCATTTATTTTGAAACCAACATAACTTAATGTACCTAAATTTCACTTGAGAAAATTACAAGGTTTTAGGAGGATGACATAGTATAGCATTAGCATATAAAGCATATGGTATGAATAAAACTAATTTATCACAACCTCAATTTCTCTTACGGGTGATCGCATGGTTTTAAATGCACTTTGGTGATTACTTGGAAAGGAATTTCTATGTTGGAAGGACTCGATAACATTCTTTTGGATTTTCTTTTCATTCCTGCTCCAGCATCCCTAGAATAATTGGCCTATTCATTATTTACCAAGCCTTCCTTTTAGCCACTACCAAGGCAAATCAATGGAAGAGAATACATTGTTTAAGTTTTATACTGTTTTATGATTTCATTTGATTTTTAATGTAGACTATATTCTAATGAATGTTTGGGAAGTGACTTGGATGGAGATATCTACATCAGTTGGAACCTTGATCTTATTCCTTCTCGTCAGGAAAATCCAATGGATCATGCACCATCTCAAGTTATGTGGATCATGATGTTAGAATACAGGTATTGATTTAAAATAGAAGTGTAATTGTAAACTGATAAGTAAATTCAGTTATATTCCTTTCAAAAGACATCACACAATTTCTCGTTACCCATTTTTTCTTCACATTCTTATCCTCAACATAGATATCTATTTAAATATGGAACCAAAAGGGCTTCTGATTGATTGGTGACATGTGTCATATGTTTCTGCTTAAGATTTCACACAATGCATGAAAATTGGTCAATCTTTCTGTGATCATTTCATTATTTCGTTTTTAGTTGTTTATATAGATTCCATTATTATGCCTAAATACCTTAAATTATTAGTTTTTAGAAATGAAATAACTATCCAAAAATGTAAGAAGACCTCTCAATTTTCTTTGTGGTATACTAATTGTAAATCTAATTGCAGATGGAGTGGGAGGGGAGCTCAAGAAGACAGCAGAGATAATTTTACCAAAGATTGTTTATCAGACAACTCCAACTTCTAGTTCAGCATTAAGTGAAAGAATATCCATTATTAAGAAATGGAATATAAATTCAGAACTCAATTATTCTAGGTTGGCGTCAAAAATACATTATCTTTCATTGATAATACAAGTATTATCTTATTCATATGCTTACATATATATATATATATATATATATATATATATATATATATATATAAAACCCTTCAAATTTGCTGCATATATGGTAGATACAAGTAACTAAGTATCATAGGTATAAAGCTAAAAAGAAAAAAACGAAAATGTAAAGATTCTATCCGGTTGGGGAAAGAATCCAATCTATCTATCTCTTTTGGAAGTTAAAGGTCTTGATTGAAACAGCAAAAATCAATGCAAAGAGAACCGCGATGCCAGCAACCACAACAGCAGTGACTCCAATAAAGTCATGTTTGATACCATAATAGTCTTCTAAGAAATCTTTCACAATCTTTTGACCTTCAGACGTCATTGGTTCTGTTAAATCTCCAAATTGAGATGCAATCAATCCATATATGGTCCAAGCCACTGGACAAGCCCAATAGTACCATCTCCACCACACGGGGATGCTCTGTTTAAAATGAAAAAAACAATAAACATAAATATACATTATTATGTACATCCATTGAAGCCATGCATGTCCCTTCTCAATGTATTTAACTATTTATTCAATGGGTCGCAACAACTTACTGGTCTTGCAACAACAAATCCAGAGAAGAGATTCCAAATTGCATAAAATGCAGCAGCCACAATGGCAGCAACATGGTGGTTTGGCGTCAGTCCCACTGTCATCATGCCGTAGAAGGTGTAGTACAACAATGTGAAGTACATGAAAAATAGATACCAAAAGAATTTCTCTGCAGTCCACTCAAATCCGATCATGGCATAAACTATTACACCATATGTCACTGCTTGAACAAAGACATAGGGTAGCTCTACCAGAATCTGTGGAAAAAAAGTAGGGAGTTTGTTTACACAATCCTTGTATGCAAACTATGTCTGTAAAAGAAATAAATAAATAAATAATGATGTTAGTTACCTGTGCAAATGCATAGGGTAAGGCAGAATACATTCCGGCAGCCTTTTCTCTGTAAAAGACAGTCCTTTCAATTGCTACCACTGGCTGTACAGAGGAAGCATTTTGTACTCCAAGGAAGAGAACAGCACTATACATTGAACCTATCGCATTCAACAGGTCTCCTCTTGTTGAACTGTAAAATTACCAGAAGGAATTAGAACTAGAGTGGATTACGGAACATGCGACAAAATATTTCATAGGACTTTTTTCTTTGGGTTAGTAGTAAGAATTTATTTTAAAATTTTACTAATTTTTGGACTTACTGTTTGCCGCCGAGGTCCCAGAACATTGCTCCCAACATCAAGGCTATGAAAGTAGTGAAGAAAAACCTCACAGCAGTGTACGGTGGATTGCGCCAATATGACCAACGTTGTTTCCATAAGCAAGCTTGGCATTGGACCAAGAATGACTGAGAGTATTGAGTAGGGAAATAAAGATCCTTTGAACCAGGAGCAGGCTGACTCAGTTCTTGTATAAGCTGCTTGTTTCTCCTGAAAAACCATGAAAAACTCATTTAAGCATTTTGAAAATCAAGAAAACAAAGTTGACAATAGCCAGTGTAGTTAATAAATTCATATACATAGTCATTGGCCTACCTATACAGATCAGAATTCTTGTACAAGTCAGTAAAATCAACACCCAAACTAAGTTCTTGTGCTGTTGCTGTAACTTCCAACATCCAAGTAGCCGGATTATATCCATCTTTGATTTTGCTCACCCCTTCAATGCTCTGAACGGTGGAAATTACTCGAAAATCTTAGTATTTGTCCTCAAGAACTATAGTCGTTCACTTAATAATATTGAACTTAAGTATGATCTCACCTCAAAATACTTGATCAAATGACTAGAGTGACGACCCAGTGGCCCAACATATATTTCTTGTCCTCCACGCTTCATTAGGAATAGCTGGAATCACACATAAAATATCATGTTAGATTCAAGTCTAATGGAAAAAGAAACTAAACAAGGCACAGCTTCATTTATTATTGTCCTCACTCACCTCATCAAATGCTTCAAATATGTCAATGCTAGGCTGATGGATGGTGCAGACAACGGTTCTTCCAGTGTCCACAGTGTTCCTGACTGTTCTCATAACAATTGCCGCAGCTCTTGCATCTAACCCAGAAGTAGGCTCATCCATGAAAATTATGGACGGGTTAGCCACTAATTCAACAGCAATAGTCAGCCTCTTGCGTTGTTCAGTTGAGAGACCACTCACACCGGGCAATCCAACCAGTGAGTTCCTTAATGGGTTCAGCTCCACCAGTTCCATGACTTCCTCAATGAACATCTGCAACCATTTGTTAGATCCAAAAAGTTTGAACAATTAGCCTCTAAGGAGAGAAATCAAGCTATCTCAATGACCAGCTTAAACATGTTTTACTGTTTTTAGTTCTTACTAACTAACCTTTCTGGTTTTGGAATCAACACTTGAAGGTAAACGAAGCCATGCCGAGTAGAGCAAGGATTCGTAAACCGTAACATGAGGTGAGTGGATATCATTTTGCTCACAGTAGCCAGAGATACGAGCAAATGTTTCTTGCTTCTTAGGGTACCCAGAAATTTTGATGCTTCCATCAATATATCCACCGGTTTTCCTACCCGCCAGAACATCCATCAAAGTAGTCTTACCAGCTCCACTTACACCCATCAAAGCTGTGAGAACACCGGGCCTGAATGCACCACTAACACCCTTCAAAAGCACCAATCTATCCTCTTGTACACCTTGTTCCTTCATTTCCTGCCAGTTGAAATTAAGAGAGTTAGAAAAGCAAATTGCTTCTGGCTGAAGTAGATTTCAAATAAACACTTAGAAATCCAAATGTTAAATTTATAACTTTGAATGTGATTTACCTGTGGCATGTCAACAGAGTATACAACTTCATCAAAGGTGATTGAATGTGGTTCAAAAGGGAGAACCATTCCTTTTTTCTTTCCATGGCTGGACTCCACAACAGAATCACCTCTTCCTGAACTTTCTGTAGACATTTGAAAAAATGTTCAACATCTTGAGGTATATTATGAATTGTTGCTACTAAGAGTATGCTTGACATTGAGTATTCATGAGTGATTTATAAGTGGAAAATAGCTTACCTATGCCTGGTAATTCAATTTCTGCTACGGTTCCTTCAATAGATGATTCGCCTTCAGTTATTGTTGCTTGTGGCTTATCAAATGCTGCATGAACATTCAGATGCATACTTAATTACTTATTAATAAAACCTTGCTTTGCTTTTCTGAAAGTGATGAAAATTTCATTTATTTTCTGGCTATAGAAAACTACATCCTATCATTCTATATAAACAACAAAAAATAATAAAAATTAGGTATGAATAGAACAAGAGAGCAGGGGAGTAAAAGAGAAAAGAATTTTCAAAATCTATATACAAGTCATCCACACCCCTCTTTGTTTGTTTCATTAATGAAATTTCGTTTTTTGATTCGAGTTAAGTTCTATAATTTTAAAGTACAAATGATTTGAGAAGTACTCACGGCCAAGGAATTCAAGAGCAAGACCAAACATCACGTTGAAAAGGAACACAAATCCAACCAGTGCCCCTAAGCCTAACCAATACCAATATGATTCTGTGAAGAACGCACGAGACTCCAGATATTCAACTCCTAAATTGTGGGTAGCCTGTAATTGGAGAGCAAAAAAATTAGAATCGCACTTCTGCTAACCAAAACTATACAAATTCTGAAGTCGTGAGTTCAAGAAATTACGTTGTGCCAACTGTTTGAAAGAAATTCATTGACCATCAAAGCATTCTGCCCATACATTAAAGGTGAAATCCAGTAACCCCAAATCCACCAGCTTTTGATATCCCCTGTTTCATTGAAAATGAAAAGCAGAAGCATTAGCTTAGGTTTGTTTAGTATGATAGAAATGCAAACAATATTTTTGTCACATGTTTATGTTAATTGAACTCACTTTTTGACAGAATGAAACCACCCAATGCAACAACTGTGATAATTGCAAAGGCTCCAAATGTGTTGGCAACAATCATGTTTCTACCCAGTGCTCCAATAGTTCGGAATAATCCCGAAGCCATCTGGCTAACAATTAATAGCATGAGGTACTGCTTGAAGAACCTGCAGAAAATTCAAGAACTCACAAGTAACACGCAAATTAGTAGAAGCAACAACATTCACATGCTCCTAACTGTTTAAAGTAGTTTCTTTACCTCCCAACATTTGGATCAAATCCAATAACATAGTAGGTGAGGAATACCCAAACAGCAACCTCCACAATTGTAACTGGAATCTTGAGAATCCACGAAGGAATAGCGTATGCCCAAGAAGGATAAAATAGAAGGTTTCGTTGCTTGTAGAAAACAGGAAGCTTAGCAACGGTCATAGAAATCTCAGCCAGTCCATTAAACATAACCGTTATTAATATGAAAAATACAGCACCGCCATAAACACCCGCATCATCCATATTTTCATGATGCATCTCAGTTCGGAGAAACAGTGTCATTGCAACTAATGCCATGATGAAAAGCTGAGAAGCATCAATAACAAAATGATAAGTAAATCATCATATACATGTAAATGATATAAAGGCACTATAATATATAATTTTGATTTATATAAAACAAGGTAGAAGTTTAAAATCAACCTGACTTAGCTTGAAGATATAAACAAATGAATTCCTTTTCATAAGCAAATACTCCCTTGAGAAGTTAGCCTTTAACAGCTCCTTCTTATTGATACCATACTTCTTGGTGGTTAATGCAGCAGGGTGGCTCTTAGTCCTGTCAAATGGAACTGTAAGCTCCTCTCCAAGTTTCCCACCAATATGGAATGATTGAAATGCCTCAGCAAATTGAGTAACCGTGACAAATCTGTAAGGTTGATCTCTGCGCACCCAGTACTGTGCTTGATCTTTTTTGGAAGTCACTTCTTGAAGGAAGTCAGCAACACCTTTCCTCTCAGGACATCTGAAACCCATAGATTCAAAGAAGTCCAGAACATATTCACGGGGACCATGGTATACAACTTGGCCATCAGAGATTAAGATAATGTCATCAAAAAGGTCGTAAGTCTCGGGTGCTGGCTGGAGCAAAGATATAACAGCAGTTCCATTTAGAATGTGAACATATTGCCTGAGAGATCTCACAATCTGAAATGTTGTGGAACTGTCCAACCCAGTAGAGATTTCATCCATGAAAAAGGCATTTGCTGGTCCAACCAACATCTCTCCTGTAGTAACACGCTTCCTTTGTCCTCCAGAGATCCCACGCAACATTTCATCCCCCACCATAGTATCCGCACATATATCCAACCCCAGAATCTGTAAAATTATAGAGTTAAATATTTCAATTTCTTGTCCTTCGTAAAAGACTTTAATACATGGCATCGCATAATTGAACTAAAGCTTGTTTAAGCATTACCTTCAGTGTATAATCTGTCACTATGCTTGACTCCTGACCTTCAGTTGCAGTTGCCTGTTATATCAAAAGATAATCAGAAGCAAAGATAGTAAATATATATATATATATATATATATATATATATATATATTGGTTTTGTTATTTTACTGAAATTAAAGATTAATAACAGCTTCTTTTTCCCACCTTCATGTAGACATCAACATCTGGGTCAGGCTTGATATTTGCTGCTTTCTCTCTTCTAGACAACTCGGATAGCATGTCTGTGGATCCCAAAAATGATGATCAGTCATGCTTAGGCTATATACATGATAATTGCCTTCAGAACTTTATTTTAGTGATCATTTTGTAGGCAATTATCTTAATATATCAATACATTTAAGCTTGTTTGACCTTGTTTATAATTTAGTTTTGAATAAATTAGAATAGCTTTAAAATAGTTTGAATGTTTGATTTTCATCTAATTTTAGTTTATTTTTGTGTAGAAATAAATGAAGAAAAAAGATAGATGGTGTTGGGAGCCAATTCAAGATCCTTTTAAAGGAAATTTTTGAGGCTGAAGGGGTCAGTTATGTGAAGCTCAGCGTGCACTTCAGGCTAAGGGAATTGTTTCCCTTGCATGGTATTTGGACTCAATGCGCACTTTAGGTTCACAGCCTAGTCACTTAATCTAGTACTGTTGTTGCATGCACGCTTAACATGACATGCTGGGCTAAGTGTGCTGGCGATTGTGCAGAAACGACGATGCACAATTGAAGGTAGATTTGGTTGGGAGAGCTATCTAGGGTTGAGGGTGAAGGCTGGGAAGCTCTCTCCCTTACTCTCCATGGCTTCCCTATCATTTCTCATCATCTCTTTCATTTATTTTCTTCTTGTAGTTATGTAGTTAGAGTTACCCATTTTGGGGGTTGATGTAAGTGAACTCATCCTTATGTTTACATTTTTATCATTAATCTATGTTTAGTGTTCATTATTAAGTGTTTTATTCTATGCATTAGTGTTTGTTTTGACTTGATCACTATTTGCTTGATGGTGTGGTTTGAATTGTCATTGAAAAATATTTTTGAACTTAAAAATGAAGAGGACCGCCTAACGGGTTTTGTGTCAAGGGATGGAATAAGGCTTGTTAGTCATCTTTTAACTCTTATTCTTAAAGCAAGTCACTTGGTTAGATTAGTCAAGGGATTGATAGTTTGGTCAAGGGACTTAGATTCTTTTCATCCGACGATCATAGGTTAAGTATTTTTGTAAGTTGATAATAATAATAATTGGGCTTTGAATTAGATGAATAATTTTGTTTGCATGAGAATGTGGTTTAGTGAGATCAATCAACTATTTTATTATTTTTTATCATACCTCTTTTTATCACGTTGTGTTTGTAAAAATGTCAAAAACAGTTTTTTTTTGTTTATTTATTCTATTTTTGTTTACATTATCTCATTCAAATTAAAATTGTTGTTTATGAAAGTCATAATTAGTAAACGTTGTTATTTTATCAAGTATTATGCAAGTCTATGTAAATATAATACTTAGATTTCCATTTTATACTATTTGTGTGACTTGGTATACTTGTTAAGAAGCTAACAAGCTATACATCTTAAATTAGATATATTGAAAAAGGTTAGCAAGTGGTAAGGATGGACTGACCATAACGCGATCCAACCCCTTGGCACCTTGCTGAGAAAGCCAAGGTTTCCCTTACAGTCATTTCTCCAATATGAAGATCATGTTGGCTGATGTAAGCAGCAGTTCTCTGGGGCACAAACTCATTCATTTCATGCCCGTTGTAAGTCACTCTCCCAGATACCTTAAGAGACTTATCGAGCTTTCCTGATAAGGCCAAAAGGAGTGTGGTTTTTCCTGAACTTGGAGGACCCAAAAGCAGTGTCATCCTGCGAGGTTTAATAATCCCACTAACATCTTTAAGAATATTAACGTGTTTCTTTTTGCTTGTGCTAATGTGGAGAAGATTGAAAAATCCCTGAAATCCGAAATAGAGAAAGACCATAAGACTAATTGGAAAACAAAACAAAAGAAACCAAAATTTTGAAAAAGTGTAGAACCAGCCCTTCCCTACCTCTACGACATCAGTAACAGAGTTGATGAAAGATGGCAAAGCTCTACCTCCCACAAAAGCCTCTGCCTCAATATTAAGGTGCTCATATCGAACTTCAATTGTTGGAAAATCAAGTCCAACTCTATATAAAAAACAGCAAGTCAAAAAAGCTTATTAGTACTTAGTATATACATACATACACTGATGGAAGAGGTTGTGAAGAAGTAAGTACCTATCAATACGTTCCTTGAGCTTCAACAGGAACCTCTCATTGTCCTCTTCAGCTACTTTGACCAACCTCTCGAGAAGTTTCTGTCTCTCTTGGAAGCCCAGATCAGAGACGTCGATTTCGTTGGCGACGCCATGGGATGCTGTGAGCAAGCCTTTCCTGAGACGGTTGTAGGTAGGGAGCTTCTCAAGTGCAGCCCATTTCAGAGCTTCTTCGTCATCCTCTTCGCGAGAAGACCTTGAGAATGCCTCCACACCACTGTTTCTCCAAACTGTGGAACTTCTTGCTCGTAAACTGTTACTTGCTCTGTATATATCACTTCCCTCCATTCTTTTTTATTTCTTGCTGTTACCCACCCACCTTGTTTCTTCTTTTTCTTCTTCAAGGTAGGTAAAGAAACCGAAGAACAACACACTACTCTTTCTGTTTGCAATTGAATGCTAAAGAATCAAAGAATAACAAAAATGAATGAGTATTCGGGTTTCTCTTCCTGGCAAACATGTCTCTCTATTTATACCTTTCATGTGAAGAAACAGGCGGCGTTTGAAGAGTCCTACGTTGAAAATAGATAATAGTTAGTACACATTCTTTTATTGTTCTTTAATAAAAAATTACAAGAAGTTAAAAAATGAAACCAGAAAAGAACGAAAAATATATAAAGGAACACAACACGTAGGGAAGTCATTAAATCTGATAGGAAAGTTCCACTCTCCATTGGTCGAATAAGGAAGAGGAAATTTCCTTGTTGCTCGAATCACCTCTAATTTATCTTATAAATAAATTATTATGTATACCGATTAAGGTTTCTATTGTTTTAATATCAATTTCTAAATTTTGTCTCATGAATATGTAATTGAATATTTGACAAAAATTCATATATAGAAAATTTATGTCTCTTTAAAGTTTTATCACATTCATATATTTTAATTTTATAAATAGAGTTTGACTTTTATGCGAGTCTAAAAGACTAAAACTTAACATAAGAGTTAGTGATAAAAGATTAAAATAAATACACTAATTAAGATATAAGTTTGATCGTTAATGTTTTCACTGCATACAGAAAGACAATTACACGATCAATTAAGTAGAAATCAGGATATATATGATTTAAGATATAAACATATCATACATGTTAAATTATATACATTATTTTTCCCTATTAACATTACTTAAATATTAATTAGTAATGAACTGTAAGCATAATTGGTAGATAATTGAGTTCCTTAATCATGTTGAGAGATTTGATTTCTTGGTCATGCTTATTGAAAAGATTTTGTTGAAAGAGACAAAATTCTTTTTCGTGATCTTTATGTCTCAATGCTTAATCTCATAACTTTCAAATGTGGCATGTGGTGATACTTACTTTTGACAAAAAAAAAAAAAAAAATAGTACGTGAACCATAAGATGCACGGTCATGGATCTGGTAAAGACTTGGGGAGCTTGATCACTGCGACTGTAAATTAAAGATGTTTTTAAAATTTTAAAAAATAGAAAACAAAATAGAAAATAATTTTTAAACCAAACAATCCTAAACTATCCTACACAAGGGGGAAAATATTCGTAATTTTTGTATTAAATTGAAAGATGTAAGACAAGAGACGACATGCACAGTTTGAAAATTAAATTATGTGTATGTCAGCAGGAACAACACAATAAAATCTTTTGAGGTAAAATCAACTAATGAATTATTTCATCAGGGACGTCAGTCATAAAAATTTCATTTTTAATTTTAAAGAAAATAATGCTTGAAAGTTGTTGGAATTTCACGCGTACGTATTGTTTATTAGTCTTCATTTTGGAAACATTGGCAACTAGAATAATCAAAACCCTGACATTTTTTACTTCTGGATTGAAAAAATATGACATGTGTCAGAAAAATTTGATTGTCTGCGCTCTGAATGAAACTTTGGACCAACAATTCAACTTCTAGACAGATCTTTGACATCTTGTAGATCACTTTTCCATTTCATTTTTTACACGGAATCTAACATGAAGTAGCAAATGTGTGATGTATCTATGAGAATTACTACAAACATGCATTTGTTTTATTTTCTATTATAACACTTATCACTTTTTAATTTTGTTTATCTTTTCCTTAATTTCTTCCACTTAAATCCACCTCCAAAATGTGGTAGATGATTATTATCTTTCTAAAATTTATTGTTAAATATGTTTATAAAACAAATGAATGAAGTTATTAATAATATCGACTTGCTACTTATTAATATCTTGATTTGAAGTTTATGTAGATTATGTTTGAAAAAATTAGTTAAAAAATAGTTGAAAACTTAAAAATTAACTATTAAGTTATTAGCTGAAAATTATTAAACTAACTTACTAAATTATAGGAACTTGATAAAATTATTTGTAGAAATAGTTGATAAATATAAAATGAGTTAAACAGACATATTTATATCATATTTTTATACACATTTTAGTTTTATTTTATTGGTAAAAATATATTTTGGGAATATATATTAGTTTTAATTATTTTAAATTTTGTAATTTTTAATTTATAGATCAATTATTTGAATTATATTTTTATTAATTATTTTTTATATCGTGTATTCTATATTATTCATCTTATACTACATCTTAATATATTTTCTATCAAAATTAAAATAAGTAAAATTATTATAATATTTAAAATAGTAGATTTTTCATTATGTTAATTAGTGCAATGATTAAATATCTTGAAGTATAATATTAAAAAGAATAAATAGTAATAGTTTTTTTTTTGTTTTTTATCTTTTTAGTCCTTAAATCCTTTTAAAAAAAATATTTTTAGTCCCTGAATTTTATTTATTTATTTTTAGTCATTTAATTTTTTTCAACCTGAATTTTAATCTTTTAACTTTTTTCCATCCTTACTTTTAAAAGTAAAGATGACAATAAAAGCAAGGATAGAAAAAAAAATAGGAACTAAAAATAGAAATTAAAAAAATTAGGGTCAAAAAATAATTTATCCTTTTTTGGATAAAGTGAAAAAACAAAACAAGAAAGAAAGAAAATAACTAAGGCCTCAAAAAGGAGGTCCCCATGGCATCGTCGAAGAGCAACAGCTTCAAGTCTGCTGGAGGGTGCTCCAACTCTACAAAAGACAATAGTTTAAATAAACAATTTAATATAAAAGATATTCAAAAATAAAATAAAACATATCACCTATCAATATCAATATCTTAAAATATAATGTTAGGATACTTAAATGTTGTAAATAATATAATGGGTAAAATAAAAAGTTTAATATTAAAACATCCAAAAATATATAAACTTATTATTTATTATTATTAATATCTTATGTAATAAAAGGATAAAAATAAGAAAAAACTATCTTATGCAATTAGTAGAAAGAAAACAAATAACATATAATAAAATCTAACATTATTTAGAAAGGAGTGAAATGGAAATCTAATAATATTTTAAGGATAAAATGAGAATAAATATAAAAATTAAAAATTAGAATTTTAAAAAAATTATAACAGCTGTCTCAAAAAATACTATAAACTATTAAAAGCTTATTTGTCAAACACACCAATGCTCAAACAAATTTTTTAACCAATAAAAAAGTTAGAATCTAACATAACGTCCTTATATTGTAGATGGTGAAAATGTGTTTCAAGGATCAAAGTATCCTGATTCTCAAATGGATGACTCTCCACTTGAGAATCAAAGTATCTAGATTCTATATCATTTATATTCTATTTTTTTTAATACTTCTTTTCATTTTCCATTATATCACTTTTTTTCTTGTGTCTCCCTTGTTACTCATCCTGATGTTGCTTTTTTTGTTCAGAGAGTTAGTCAATTCATGCAGTCTCTCCTTCTTTTGTATTTTGGCTATAGTTTGGTGAATCATCTGGTCCATGAGGTACGTTTGGTTACGGTATTTACTTCCCTCACGCGCTAGTTATGTTAAATGTGAATGATCGTCATTTTGTTTTTTGGTTGGTGTATATTTCTTTGTTATGATCTTAATTATTTCATAGAAGAGTAAGAAACATGAGGCTACTCCTCTTTGCGCCAACAATACTAGAGTTAGTCAACCAAAAGGCTAGCTGCTACCGTTTTCGTTTTGTGGGATATATATTTGGCTTTGCAGAAACCAGTTGCGTTTCTGCAACAAATTCACATAACTTGGCTAATATCATCTCATATTACCATGGCTGGTAATCTAACTGCTGCTTGCATGCATGGGGCGCTCAGAGGACGCTTTTCGTGTTCAGAAAGCTTTTAGCATTTCTTCTTCAGTCACTTCTTTTTGCTCTCAATCATATGGCCACAATATTAGAGCGCTACCTGCGTAAAAATTCTCTTTTCCTTGACATAGGTATTGGTGTAGTCCCCCCATGCTGTTTTGTTAGTTTCCTCTTTAATAAATTTAGATGGTAGTGGCAAGGGACTAATGGAGAGAGGGTGCCAACATAGTTGGGATGTTTCTCTCTATTTTTCATCCCCCCCTGATGTTTTACTTAATGGTTTAGTGCAGCTCAATTATAATTAAGTTCATAGTTCATGGTTTTTTGAACAGGCCTAAGTCTAAGAGTCATAATCATATCATTCTAAGACAATAACAAGGGCATCATCTCAAGTCCTCTACAGCTGTAACAAAAACAGAGATCCACACAGAACAAGAAAAACCTGGTTCAAAACTGCCAGAAAATATATATATATATATATATATATATATATATATATATAATAATCCAAAAGCAGAAAAAAAAAAAAAAATCTTTTCCCCAACAAACTATCTTCAATTGCGAAAGAATTGTACCTTAACAATAGCACCAAAGCAAGGTAGACATGTGAGGGGACAGAATGACCATTTTGAGTTCATTTAGCTATTGAAAAACTAACATAAAAAAAAGTTGTCATAACATAAACTTATAAGCTGTAACATCCTCTGCGAGCTAGAATGTGTATGTCCAACATTTCAAATTTGGATTGAAGGCTCTCGAATGGTCCTGTAGCAATATAGGCTTTATTAACATGACAGCAATCTGAAGTTGCGATGAACTTGGCAGCAAATGAAGTGTTCCATTGTGCACCTTTTCTCTGGCAATGTGGCACTCCAATTTGATAAGTTTTGTCCTTTCATAAAATACAAGATTTGCAGCTATGTGTAAGGCTGCTTGATTATCACAGTAAAGAACAATAGGAGCAATGTCAGTCAATTGCATCAAATAGGTTGTAACAACTGACCTCACAATGGCTTGTGCCATAGCCCTATACTTGGCCTCTGAAGATGACTTGGAGACTGTGGGTTGCTTCTTGCTTTTCAAGGGTACTAGAGAGGATACAAAGAAAAGGCAGTAACCTGTAATGTACCTTCTAGTGTCCAAACAAGTTCCCAAATCTGAATTACTAAACCCCTTCAACTTAGTGTTAGAATTAGCAGAAAAGAAGAATCCTTCAGTTGGTGACTTTTTGACATATTTAAAACACAACTGGCTCACAACGAAGAATATGACAGGCCTTGTGTGAGTGAGAGAAAGTAATCTCCCTATCAATCTCCTATAAATAGCAACATTGGGTAATTCAGAACAAGAATGATGTTGAAGTCTAAAAAAATTGTCCATGGGAGTATTACATGGTTTTGCTGCCAATAGTCTAGTACCTCCAAGGCATACTTGCTTTGGTATAAGGCAATTCCTTCCTTGGATCTGACCACCTCGAATCCTAAAAAGAATTTGAGTTGGTCTATATCTTCAATAATGAACCGCGGATCCAAATAGGATTTAATTGCATTGATTTCAACAAGGTTGTCACTTGCCAAGAGCTAATCATTTACATAAACCAAGATAGAAATAGACCTAGATGCAGAGATTTTAGTGAACAAGGAATAATCTGCCTTGGACTGTGAATATCCACAAGCCCTCAGAGACTTGTCAGTGGTCAGTTTGGCATTCCACTATTTGCTTGCCTGTTTTAGCTTGTAAAGTTATTTTTAGAGTTTGCATAGTTGCATACTAGGCCTGTTTCAGAAACATTCAAACTCGGTGGGACCTCCATGTAGACTTCTTCATTCAAGTCACCATGGAGAAATGTTAATTGACATCTAGTTTGATAGATGAAGGAATCTACTCTACTTCTACTCCTATCATTCTACATCTAAAAGAGATAAATGTAACAATTATGATTCTTCATTGATACCATTGATAGAAGGATACAATGTATTTATAATAAACACATTCAAACATACTCCTAACAAACTCTATTCTAGAACCTACCTAGATGAGATATTATCTATAGGATGTTAATCTAACAAATGGGCCTAAAAGTGCACAGCACTATTAATATTCTATTGGGCCTAAGATATGGAGATGATTCATAACAATACTGCCCCCGTCACAACTGCAATTGATAAGAGGGTTCTAACAGTTGTTAGATTAAGGGGGGTTTACGTAAAGGGGGTAATTTTTTTTAATTATCATTTGGGGGCTCTTTTAAAATTATTTACGAAAAGAGGATAAGTCATAACAGATATTACGACTTCTTGTAACTGAAGTCGTAAATCTGTTTATGACTTTTATTTTTTTAATTAAAGTCGTAATTATTTTTATGACTTTCGTTCATTTTATATTTGCATATTGTTCATGGGAATATGCACCGGCGGAGCTACGTTAAGCCCAGGGGGTGCACTTGCACCCCCTTAATTTTAAAAATTCATACCTAAATATTTTCTTTAGAATTTTTTTAAGTAAAATTATATATTTTTGTATTTTATTTTTTTTATATTTATATATTTGAACCCCCTTATTTCAATTTGTATAATTTATCCTCACTGATTCATGGTCCTGGTCCCTCACTTAAAAAAATTATATATAATTATCTAATATTTTTATATTTTGTATATTTGAACGCATTATTCTCATATTTTTATATTTTCATATTTTATACTTTTTAATTTTATATATTTGAACCCACTATTCTTAATTTTTATTTAAATATTTAACTTAAAAATTTAATTTTTATTTTTTAAATAAATTGTCCCCACTGACCTAGGGTCCTAGATCCGCCACTGGGAATATGACTTTGAAGTCGTATGCGTTTTAATTTTTTTTATTATACTAAAGTCGTATAATCATGTACGACTTTAGTTTTTTTTAGAAGTCATATTTTCATGTACGACTTCTACTTTTTTTTAAAATTCTGCTTTTTTTAATTTCTGTTTTTTATTTTTTTAAAAAATTTAAGTGTTAGTTTTCTAATTTTTAGTAAAAAATTATATTTTTGATATCAAAATTTATAAATTAATATATGTTTTAATTTTTTTGTGATTTTATATTTTTATATATTTTTAAATGTTTTCATTTAATATTGTTTGATGTAATATATATTTTTAATATTTATATGGTTTGATTTAATACTATTAAGGTATTTGGTATATTTAATTTTGGCTATATGATTTTATTTAATTTGATATTTATTATTAATTTTAAGATATTTATTCGATCAAATTAAATTGAAATGAAAATATATGTTAATATATTTTAATTAATTTTGTAAATTTTT
>PYAF01004126.1:294817-338971 GCA_007407185.1 Glycine tomentella | reverse complement strand
GATTTAATACTATTAAGGTATTTGGTATATTTAATTTTGGCTATATGATTTTATTTAATTTGATATTTATTATTAATTTTAAGATATTTATTCGATCAAATTAAATTGAAATGAAAATATATGTTAATATATTTTAATTAATTTTGTAAATTTTTGTAGTAATGTTAAAAATTTAAATTTTTAGATATTTATTGTTTGATGAAAATATTTTGGTAATAATTTTAACTTGTAAAATATGAAATAACATATATTTATTTTGATTTTGTTAATTAAATATGTTGATTTTGTTAATGAATTTTTACAAATATAATTATTTCTACTTTTGTTAACACAATCATTGTAATTATTTGGGGTATATTTTAAAAATATTACCATTAAAAATTTAAGATTTAAAAGAAAAGATGGGAGTATACTCAATAAAAGGCAGGTGCAATTAGCAAATTTAAATTTTTAGTGCACAATTTATCAAAAACAAGGGGTACGTTTAGCAATGTTGGGCTATTTATGTCCTGGACTATTTCACGAATTTAAAGTCGAGGAGTGCAAAAAGAAAAAAAATAAACAAATTTAAAGTCATATAAATATATGTGACTTTAAAATCGTATATATTTTTATGACTTTTGAACATAAAAATTAAAAAACTACTAAAAGTTACGAAATTAAAAAAAAAAAATGCATACGACTTTAAAGTCGTTTCCATGAAGAGTGGATAAATATAAAATGAACGAAAGTCGTAAAAATAATTACGACTTTAATTTAAAAAATATAAAAAAAAATAGAAGTCGTAAATAGATTTACGACTTCAGTTACATAAGTCGTAATATCTGTTACGACTTACCCTCTTTTTGTAAATAATATGAAAAGAAAGAATCCCCAAACGGTAATTAAAAAGAAATTATCCCCTTTACGTAAATCCCTCGTTAGATTAACAATTGGACGGAAGTTTTTAGTGTAGTCTATCCCAACCTTTTGTTACTAGGTGTGCTTTTTATATTTCCACTGTTGTATTTGTCTTGTGCTTTTTTTAAACATCCATTTAGCATTTTGAGTGTTTCATTGTCGTGGTTTATAACAGTCAATAATGTGTTAATTACAATGTGGAGATATTTAAGAAAAAAATTGTGTTTTTGACAGTTTTCAACCTCTAATATCTTAAAATTGTTAAAACAGGACTAAAATGAACTTAAATTCTAAAGGATTAAAATGAACATTTTAAAATACGAAGATTAAATTAAAAAAAATAAAAGATTAAAAATATCATTTTACCTTATTTATAATATGCCCTTGCGTGAAGAAAGGCCTGGTGGGTTTTAAGTTACAAATTTTTATACTTTTGTCCAGTTCTATTCCCCTTGTTTTTTTGTTGTCCTCCAACTATTATTTAAAACAAATGTGGGACAAATGTTTTTGTGCCGAGTCTTCTAAAATTTTAGCAAAACAATCGTACCTATAGTGATCATTATTAATATCAAAAAGCCATAGTGATTAATAAATCTTATCAATTCGTAATACAATATATTTTTTAATTAATTTACGGATGTATATCATTATGCTTATGTGGTAAGTATAAAAAATCTTTCTTTTGAAATTCATCATACATTTATAAAGGACAACCTTCCAACTGGTTGGTTTTGCACAATATTACAAGTTTAAAGAGAAAATAAAAACAAGCAAAAAAAGAAGAGAAAATATAAAGAATCTTTGACGTTGGAGAAAGAGTTCGATCTATCCATCTATCTCTTTTGGAAGTTAAAGGTCTTGATTGCAACACCAAAAATTAATGCAAAGACAACTGCGATGCCAGCAACCACAACAGCACAAACTCCAACGAAGTCATGTTTGAAACCAAAATAGTCTTCTACGAAATCTTTCACCATCTTGTTATCTTCACCCGGCATTCTTTCCGTTATATCTCCAAACTGAGATGCAATCAATCCATATAAGGTCCAAGCCACTGGACATGCCCAATAGTACCATCTCCACCACACGGGCATTTTCTGTTGAAAATGGAAAAGGACAATAAACATAAATATACATACATACATCCATTGAAACCATGTATTTATCTATTTATTATTTACAGGGTAGGGTAGTGCAACAACTTACAGGTCTAACGACAATAAATCCCGAGAAGAGATTCCAAATTGCATAGAATGCAGCAGCCACAATGGCAGCAACATGGTGGTTTGGCGTCACTCCCACAGCCATCATACCGTAGAAAGTAAAGTACAACAATGAGAAGAAACTGAAAAATAGATACCAAAAGAATTTCTCTGCAGTCCAGTCAAATCCGATCATGGCATAAACTATTACACCGTATGTCACAGCTTGAGCGAAGATATATGGTATCTCTACCAGAACCTGTGACAAAAAGTAGGGAATTTGTTAACATGATCCGTGTATGCAAACTAAACTACTAATAATGTCTAAAATAAATAATGATGTAAGTTACCTGTGCAAATGCATAGGGTAAGGCAGAATACATTCCGGCAGCTTTTTCTCTATAAAAGACAGTCCTTTCAACTGCTACCACTGGCTGAACAGAGGAAGCATTTTGTATTCCAAGGAAGAGAACAGCAGTATACATTGAACCTAGAGCATTCAACAGGTCTCCTCTTGTTGTACTGTAAAATCACCAAAAGCAAGTGGAATAAGAAGATGTGAAAAAATATATTATATGGTATTTTCTTTTGGTGAGTAATAAGAATTTATTTTAAAACTTCACTAATCTTTGACTTACCGTCTGCTTCCGAGGTCCCAGAACATTGTTCCAAACATTAGGGCTATGAAAGTAGTGAAGAAAAACCTCACAGCAGTGTATGGTGGATTACGCCAATATGACCAACGTTGTTTCCATAAGCAAGCTTGGCATTGGACAAAGAATGACTGAGAGTATTGAGTAGGGAAATAAAGATCCTTTGAACCCGGAGCAGGCTGACCCAGTTCATGTATAAGCTGCTTGTTTCTCCTGAAAAACCATGCAAAACACATTTAAGCATTTCGAAAATAGAGAAAACAAAGATGACAATAGCTATATTAGTTAATAAATTCTTAACCGCATGCACTAGCCTACCTATATAGATCAGAATTCTTGTACAAGTCAGTAAAATCAACACCCAAACTAAGTTCTTGTGCTGAAGTTGTAACTTCCAACATCCAAGTAGCCGGGTTATATCCGTCTTTGATTTTGCTCACCCCTTCAATGCTCTGGACAGTGGAAATTATTGGAAAATCTTAGTATTTGTCCTCGAGCTAAAGTCGTTCACTTAATAATATTGAACTTAAGTATGATCTTACCTCAAAATACTTGATCAAATGACTAGAGTGACGACCCAGTGGCCCAACATATATTTCTTGTCCTCCACGCTTCATTAGGAATAGCTGGAATCACACAAAATATCATGTTAGATTCAAGTCTAATGGAGATAGAAAATAAACAAGGCACAGTTTCATTTATTATTGTCGTCACTCACCTCATCAAATGCTTCAAATATGTCAATGCTAGGCTGATGGATGGTGCAGACAACAGTTCTTCCAGTGTCCACAGTGTTCCTGACTGTTCTCATAACAATTGCCGCAGCTCTTGCATCTAACCCAGAAGTAGGCTCATCCATGAAAATTATGGACGGGTTAGCCACTAATTCAACAGCAATAGTCAGCCTCTTGCGTTGTTCAGTTGAGAGACCACTCACACCGGGCAATCCAACCAGTGAGTTCCTTAATGGGTTCAGCTCCACCAGTTCCATGACTTCCTCAATGAACATCTGCAACCATTTGTTAGATCCAAAAAGTTTGAACAATTAGCCTCTAAGGAGAGAAATCAAGCTATCTCAATGACCAGCTTAAACATATTCTACTGTTTTTAGGTCTTCCTAACTAACCTTTCTGGTTTTGGAATCAACACTTGAAGGTAAACGAAGCCATGCTGAGTAGAGCAAGGATTCGTAAACTGTAACATGAGGTGAGTGGATATCATTTTGCTCACAGTAGCCAGAGATACGAGCAAATGTTTCTTGCTTCTTAGGGTACCCAGAAATTTTGATGCTTCCATCAATATATCCACCGGTTTTCCTACCAGCCAGAACATCCATCAAAGTAGTCTTACCAGCTCCACTTACACCCATCAAAGCTGTGAGAACACCGGGCCTGAATGCACCACTAACACCCTTCAAAAGCACCAATCTGTCCTCTTGTACACCTTGTTCCTTCATTTCCTGCCAGTTGAAATTAAGAGAGTTAAAAACACAGATTGCTTCTGGCTGAAGTAGATATCAAATAGAAACACTGTTAGAAATCCAAATGCTAAATTTATATCTTTGAATGTGATTTACCTGTGGCATGTCAACAGAGTATACGACTTCATCAAAGGTGATAGAATGTGGCTCAAAAGGAAGAACCATTCCTTTTTTCTTTCCATGGCTGGACTCCACAACAGAACCACGTCTTCCTGAACTTTCTGCAAGGCATTTAAAAAAATGTTCTATATCTTGAGGAATATTATGAATTGTTGCTACTCAACGAGTATGCTTGGCATTGAGTATTCATGAGTGATTTATAAGTGTAACATAGCTCACCTATGCGTGGCAATTCAACTTCTGCTACGGTTTCTTCATTAGGTGATTCTTCTTCAGCTATTGTTGCTTGTGGCTTATCAAATGCTGCATGCACATTCAGATGCATACTTATTAATAAAACCTTGCATTGCTTTTCTGAAAAAAAATTAAAAGTACAAATGATGTGAAAAGTACTCACGGCCAAGGATTTCGAGTGCAACAGAAAACATCACGTTGAAAAGCAACACAAATCCAGCCATTGCCCCTAAGCCTAACCAATACCAATATGCACTTGAGGGGAACCCACGAGACTCCAGATATTCAACTCCTAAATTTCGGCTAGACTGTAATTGGAGAGTGAAAAAAAATTAGAATCGCACTGTTAACCAAAAGTATACAAATTCTGAAGTTGCGTGTTCAAGAGATTACGTTGTGCCAACTGTTTGAAAGAAATTCATTGACCATCAAAGCATTCTGCCCATACATTAAAGGTGAAATCCAGTAACCCCAAATCCACCAGTTTTTTATATCAGCTGTTTCATTGGCAATGAAATGCAGAAGAATTAGCTTAGGTTTGTTAAATATGATGGAAATGCAACAATTTTTTTGTCACATTTTTATGTTAATTGAACTTACTTTTTGCCATAACGAAACCACCCAATGTAAGAAACGTGAGAACTGCAAAGGCTCCAAATGTGTTGGAAACAATCATGTTTCTACCCAGTGCTGCAATAGCTCGAAATAGTGACGAAGCCATCTGGCCGATAAACAGTAGAATGAGATACTGCTTGAACAACCTGCACAAAATTCAAGAACTCAAATCATAAGTAACATGCAAATTAGTAGAAGCAGCAACATTCACCATGCTCTTAACTGTTAAAAGCAGTTTCTTTTACCTCCCAACATTTGGATCAAATCCAATAACATAGTAGGTGAGGAATACCCAAACACCAACTTCCAGTAAAGTAACAGGAATCTTGAGAATCCATGAAGGAATTGCATATGCCCAAGAGGGATAAAATAGAAGGTCCCGTTGCTTGTAGAATACAGGAAGCTTAGCAATGGTCATAGAAATCTCAGCCATTCCATTAAACATAATCATTACTAAGGTAAAAAATAGAGCACCAGCATAAAGACCCGCATCATCCATATTGTTACGATGCAACTCGGTTCTCAAAAACAGTGTCATTGTCATTAACGCCATGATGGAAAGCTGAAAAGAATCAAGAGAAAAATGAATAGTGTGTAAAATAATCATCATATACGTGTAAATGATATAAATAACAATAGTATATATTTTTTATTGATATAAACCAAGGTAGAAAGTCTAGAACCAACCTGACATAGCTTGAAGATGTAAACAAATGAGTTCCTTTTCATAAGCAAATACTCCCTTGAGAGGTTAGCCTTTAACAGCTCCTTCTTGTTGATACCATACTTCTTAGTGGTTAATGCTGCAGGGTGGCTCTTAGTCTTGTCAAATGGAACTGCAAGCTCCTCTCCAAGTTTCCCACCAATATGGAATGATTGAAATGCCTCGGAAAATTGAGTAACTGTGACAAATTTGTATGGTTGATCTCTGCGCGCCCAATATTGTGCTTGATCTTTTTTGGAAGTCACTTCTTGAAGGAAGTCAGCGACACCTTTCCTCTCAGGACATCTGAAACCCATAGATTCAAAGAAGTCCAGAACATATTCACGGGGACCATGGTATACAACTTGGCCATCAGAGATTAAGATAATGTCATCAAAAAGGTCGTAAGTCTCAGGTGCTGGCTGGAGCAAAGATATAACAGCAGTTCCATTTAGTATGTGGACATATTGGCTGAGAAAGCTCACAATCTGAAATGTTGTGGAACTGTCCAACCCAGTAGAGATTTCATCCATGAACAAGGCATTTGCTGGTCCAACCAACATCTCTCCTGTAGTAACACGCTTCCTTTGTCCTCCAGAGATCCCACGCAACATTTCATCCCCCACCATAGTATCAGCACAAATATCCAACCCCAAAATCTACAAAATTATACAGTTAACTAGTTCAATATCTCAGCCTTCATAAAAAACTGTAACGCATGTCATCACACAGTTGAACTGAACCTTGTTTGAGCATTACCTTTAGTGTATAATCTGTTACTAGGCTTGACTCCTGACCTTCAGTTGCAGTTGCCTGTTATATCAAAAGATAATCAGATGCAAAGACAATATATAATATGTTTTTGGGTTTTCTTATTTTACTAAAATAAAGATTAATAGGAGCTTCTTTTTCTCACCTTCATGTAGACATCAAGATCTGGGTCAGGCTTGATATTTGCTGCTTTCTCTCTTCTAGACAGCTCAGATAGCATGTCTGTGGATCCCAAAAAGGAGGATTAGTCATGCTTAGGCTATATATATACATCTTAAATTAGATATTGAAAAGGTTTGTAAGGTGGTAAAGATGGACTAACCATAACGAGATCCAACCCCTTGGCACCTTGCTGAAAAAGCCAAGGTTTCCCTCACAGTCATTTCTCCAATATGAAGATCATGCTGGCTGATGTAAGCAGCAGTTCTCTGGGGCACAAACTCGTTCAATTCATGCCCGTTGTAAGTCACTCTCCCAGATACCTTAAGAGTTTTATCGAGCTTTCCTGATAAGGCCAAAAGGAGTGTGGTTTTTCCTGAACTTGGAGGACCCAAAAGTAGTGTCATCCTGCGAGGTTTAATAATCCCACTAACATTTTTAAGAATATTCACGTGTTTCTTTTTGCTTGTGCTAATGTGGAGAAGATTGAAAAATCCCTGAAATCCGAAATAGAGAAAGACCATCATAAGACTAATTGGAAAACAAAACAAAAGAAACCAAAAATTTGAAAAAGTGTATAACCAGCCCTTCCCTACCTCTACGACATTAGTAACAGAGTTGATGAAAGATGGCAAAGCTCTACCTCCCACAAAAGCCTCTGCCTCAATATTAAGGTGCTCATATCGAACTTCAATTGTTGGAATATCAAGTCCAACTCTATATAAAAAACAGCAAGTCAAAAAAGCTTGTTAGTACTTAGTATATACATACATATACTGATGGAAGAGGTTGTGAAGAAGTAAGTACCTATCAATACGTTCCTTGAGCTTCAACAGGAACCTCTCATTGTCCTCTTCAGCTACTTTGACCAACCTCTCGAGAAGTTTCTGTCTCTCTTGGATGCCCAGATCAGAGACATCGATTTCGTTGGCGACACCATGGGATGCTGTGAGCAAGCCTTTCCTGAGACGGTTGTAGGTAGGGAGCTTCTCAAGTGCAGCCCATTTCAGAGCTTCTTCGTCATCCTCTTCGCGAGAAGACCTTGAGAAAACCTCCACACCACTGTTTCTCCAAACCGTTGAACTTCTTCGTAAACTGTTACTTGCTCTGTATATATCACTTCCCTCCATTCAGATCCACCTTCTTAATTTCTTGTTTATTGTTTCTTCTTTTTTGGCTAATATGTTGTGACGAAACCAAACAGCACACCACTTTTTCTTCTTCTCTGTGCAACTGAATGATATGAATGTGCTGTGTATTCGGGTTTCTATCGGTGATTCTGGCAATGAATGACTATGGAATAGGAAAACATGTCTCTGTATTTATACCTTTGACGTCAAATATAGGCGGCGATTGAAAAGTCAAACCTTCAAATTAAATAATGGCGCCACCTATTTTTTTATTTCTTTAATAAGGAAAACTAAGAGCAGCGAAAACGTGGAATCGGAAAAGAAAAGAAGAAAAAAAAAAAAGATAAACGAAAAATAGAACTTTATTCCAAAATCTGAAAGGAAAACTTCACTCTCCCATGGTTATTCAAAGAAGAGGAAATTTCCTGGTTACGGAATCGCATACTTTATAAGGAAATATCTACACCTATTAACGGTTCTATTATTTTAATAGTATATTCTACATATCCTCTTCTTTTTTACTGCAAATTCTTGATATCCTATTCTCTCACTTTAATTTTATCTTATATATGCCATAATGAATAATTAATATTGTTTTTAAAAAAATTATAGCATAAAATAGTATTTCATAGGTGTAACTCACAACGCACGCTGAACTTATAAGAAAAAATTTGAGTTCAATTCTACATATATTATGTTATTAGTGATGAACTTGTAGGAAAAGATCTCAAATTAATCTATAAAAAATTCATCATTACTAAGAAAAAAATAATACAGGTATGATTAAATTCGAAATCAAGATTAGTCTCATAATTAGCCAAATAGAGTAAAGCATGAAGGGCCAAACGTCCTTATGTTTCCAAAAAGACATTTCAAAAAATATTATTAATTAGTAACAACCCACAAAATGCGCAGGTCATGCCGTCGCGGACGTGTAACTTTCACGTGATATAGTAACGAGCAGTATAACCCACGGCTACCAAAAATATATAAAAATAAAATCATTTTAACAACTTAGCAGAATTTTTTTATAAGGAAAATGGGCAATATTATTGTTCCGTAATTATTGGATTAAAGCCCACTCGTTCGTGTTGGAAGAATGATTCGTAATAATATTAGTTAAAACGTTAATCATAGTTCAGCAAAAATAATTGAGAAGGAACAATAATAAAATAAGAAAACAGAAAACAAAAGAAGGCCATTGAAAAGGTTAGGGTATCTACCAAAAAGATATAGTTAAGACTTTGGAGCTTGACACCTTTACAGCTGTAAATTAAAGTATCGGGGCTAAGGAATGTAATTTTTATATTAAATTGAAAGATGCAAGACAATACATGACACCGTATTAAAATCAGACACAAATGCACATGTTAGCGATACACAAGATAATCCTTTGAGATTATTTGGATGAAATGAAGGGGGGGAAAGACAACAGTTAAAATCAACTAATAAATTACATCAGCAGGAACGTCAGTCACAGAAATTTCCATTTTTTAGTTTAATCAAAGAAAAATGAAATTTAAAATGATTGAAAGTTGAAATTTCGCCGCTTGTATAAAAGTTTTTGATTAAGTCTTCATTTCCGAAAAACTGGCAAACAAAAATAAAACCCTGAAAGTTTGACTTCTAGATTGCATATAACACCGGTCAGTTAAATTGATCGGTTCTTCTTCACTTCGTTGAAAGGAACTTTGGACCAATGACTCAACTTCTAGATATTTAGTACTCGATTATTACGACCATACTACCAGTAGATCAATTTTTCTTTTAATGTTTAATGCTCCAAATTAAACACAAATTCAAACCCCTCTCTTTATAATAATTAAGACAAGTGTTATTTATTATCAGGCTATAGTTTCAACCATAGGAGTGAAATATAAACCGATGGGATTTGTTAATAGTTTTCATTTTTCTCCAAACTTGGTACAGCAAGCTCAAACCCTCCATTATTTCGCAAAAACTCCATCAACTATGGGATTAAAGTTAATTTAAATATATTTTCAATATCTTTTGATATTAATTTTTCCGTAACCATCATAAGACTTCCAGTACATTAAATTTCCCATCTCTTTTGACACAGTGTATGGTATTCTTTTAAGAAAACTATTAATTCTACCAATGATTATGATAAAATAATTCTATATGATAAATTTAACCATATTAAAGAAGTTAGAATATTGTAAATTCATTTAAGAATTTAAAGTGAAATGCAAATAATGAGTAGTATTTAAAGAATAATTTAGTACTTAATTATTTTTAAAAACAAATTTAAATACTCAACGAAACATATGAGACAGAAAATATATTCTTCATCAATTCTAAATCTTCCTATTAGTCTTCCTATAAGCTAAATGTATATACAAAAAAAGGGTTATTTAATATTTGTATGTTTCATTTATTAATTATTTTATGAAATACTGCTGTATTAATTAATAAGAATTATTAGAATAATACTAGCATATAATAAAGTATATTTCTATTTCATTATTGTTAGTAGGATTGGGTGGCATTCATGAACCTCGTGGTCATACTGTGTGTTTTTAAAACTATTTATCCAATCAAAGTTGAAGCAAGTGGTAGGCTTCTAGATGCAATAAAGCAACCCATAGATTAAAAGTTTGTTTGTTTAGAAATTAGCATTGCAAGACTTATGAGCTAGACCTAGTACAGTCTACGCAAGGCACCTGTAATGTAAGATCAATAAATTGACGTTGGACTCATTCTCTTTTGTTGGTTTCCCATCAGATTTCATTTTTCCGTTTCGGTGGCTTGACCGATCACCATGTTCAAAATTTATGACGCTAATATTTAAATTCTCATCTCCTTCTAGATGGTTTATTTATTATTAAAATTTTATATTAATTAGTTTTTTAGTTTTATAGGAGTAGTATGTTATACTCCTATCCCCATCAAGTTTTTTAAATTGTAAGTAACCATTTAACAAATTGTCCTTAAATATCCTATAAACATTGAACATAATCATGTTTTTGGTTTTGGCCCAACTCGTGAGGTATGGATAGAGATTTTTTATTTTTATTTTTTAAAATACACTTAAGGGAGACTAGACTATCTTGGAGGACATTATGAATTTTGATCTAAACAACAAAAACTAATTAAGGTGACAAGGTGGGACGGGGAAAGTAGGAACGCAATTTGCAATTTGCAATTTAGTTTTGTTGTTCAGAGTATTTTTTGACTTTATTGTTTCCCTAATAAGTATCACCAAAATCCCACTCCACCCTAAAATGAAGCTTCACTGTATACTATTGCATTAGATAACAACAACAATGTCAAGTGTATCTATATAAATAAGAAGATGGGGTCAATGTCCTATATTGATATATCAGGGACATTGAACCTGGTTGGACAAACTGTTAAAGTCCGAACTGAGAAGCATACTAAGCCAGTACCTTGTGTTCAATGCTTACAAAGGGCTCCTCCCCTAATTCAAACTAAAGCATACTAAGCCAGTACCTTGTGTTCAATGCTTACAAAGGGCTCCTCCCCTAATTCAAACTAACATTAATAATTCCATGAGGTAATTTTTTTTATCTTTTTCTGTTAACACTATTAACTTGTACATGCACTCACTTGAAACACATCTATTCTATTCTACCGCCTTTCAAAATTGAAGACCTTTACAGAAAAAGCAAATATAGTAGCAAATAGCACTGCAAACCCAACAACTACACACGCAGCAACTCCTACAAAATCATCTCTATAACCAAAGTATCTTCCAAGAAACTCTTTCACTGTCTCATTTAACCCAACTGCACTTGTTATATCCCCAAACTGTGATGCAACCAATCCATATAAGCTCCAAGCCACAGGACATGCCCAATAGTACCATCTCCACCACACAGGAATGCTCTGTCACCATATAGAATATAAAACTAAGCATCAGTATATATGTACATCTGCTTAATTTCCTCACATGCATTTCTCATTACATTTATAGATTACATGACTTACAGGTCGTGGCACAACAAATCCCGAAAACAGGTTCCAAATTCCATAGAATGCAGTAGCCACAATTGAAGCAATGTGTTGGTTTGGTGTTACGGCCACAGTCATCATGCCATAAAAGGTGAAGTATAGAAATGTGAAGTACATGAAGAACAGATACCAAAAAAATTTCGAAGCAGTCCATTCGAATCCGATCATTGCATAAACTATGATGCCATATGTTACAGCTTGGACAAAAATATATGGTAGCTCTATTACAACCTAAGAAGTAAAAAAGGTGCATTAATAAGATTGAGTTATAAAACTGACACAAAATACTAAATAATGCTTCTAGAAGTTAAATTAATTACCTGAGCAAGAGCATAGGGGATGGCTGAATACATTCCAGCTGCTCTTTCTCTATAAAAGACTGTTCGTTCAATGGCCACCACTGGTTGCACAGAAAAGGCATTCTGGATCCCAAGGAAGAGAATGGCATTGTACATGGAACCAATAGCATTGAACAGATCTTGTTTCCTTCTTCTGCATGTTGTTCTAAATGGGATCAATTTCATGGGGAATGAGGGTTTGTTTAACACAACTTATGCATGTTTTTTAATTGAATAATTCTAAATCATCCTACTAATCCTCCTAATTGTTTTGTATCGTAAGTATTGTTTTTAATGTTTCCAAGACACTAAATATATTTACATTTTTATTTAATACCTTCTTTATAAAATTTGTAGAGGGATATAACATTATCTTTGTAATTATACATTAAGCAATAGTAACTCACGTTTTGGATCCTAGGTCCCAGAACATTGTCCCAAACATCAAAGCTACGAATGTAGTGAACAAAAATCTCACTGCAGTATATGGAGGGTTGCGCCAGTAGGACCAATGTTGTTTCCATAGGCAGGCCTTGCATTGAACGAAAAATGGTTGTGCATATTGTGTAGGAAAATGAAGTTCCTTGGAACCTGGAGCAGGCTTGCTCAATTCGGCTACAAGTGCCTTGTTCCTCCTAATATGACATACATACATATATATATTGAGCACTAGTTTGAAATAATATCCTTGTAAAATATTTAAAATATATATATATATATATATATATATATATATAAAATTTTTGACTGAATAAGATGTTAAGTAACACTATTACACTACAAACCAACTTGCCTACATAGATCTGAATTTTTGTATATATCAGCAAAGTCAACATTCAAATCCATTTCTCTTGCCGGAGTTGTAATTTCCAACGTCCAAGCTGCTGGGTTATGTCCATCTTTGATTTTACCAACCCCTTCAATCCTCTGCATGAAAGTAAGATTAGAAATAGTACTACTATATCAGTAGCAACTAACAAACATCATGAACTACTATAAATGTCATTTGATTTTTTCAGACACGTCTTACCTCAAAATACTCAATGAGGTGGTTAGAATGGCGACCCAATGGCCCAACATATATTTCACGTCCTCCTCGCTTTAGTAGGAAAAGCTGAAACCAATTTTTGGTTTATTAAGCTCAAGTAGTATGGCAAGTCAAAGAAGAAAAGTGAGAAACTCAGTATCATATGATCAAGAGCAGTTCTTACCTCATCAAAAGCTTCAAATATGTCTATACTTGGTTGATGGATGGTACAAACAATTGTTCTTCCTGTGTCCACTATGTTTCTGACTGTCCTCATAACTATTGCAGCAGCTCTGGCATCTAACCCAGATGTTGGCTCATCCATGAATATTATGGAGGGATTAGCCACTAGCTCAACTGCTATAGTTAGTCTCTTGCGCTGTTCTGTGGAGAGACCACTCACACCAGGTAAACCAACCAAAGATTCCCTCAGTAAGTTCAACTCTACCAGCTCCATGACCTCCTCAATGAACATCTGTAATCATTTCAGATCAAACAGTAAAGATAACTAACTATTAGACTTATGATCAGTTAGTATAGGCAATTGCCAATGTGTTTAGTTGGCCTTTATATGCTAACCTTTCTGGTTTCAGAATTGACTTCAGGCGATAAACGAAGCCACGCTGAGTAGAGCAAGGATTCATAGATTGTAACATGAGGAGAGTGGATATCGTTCTGCTCACAATAGCCAGAGATTCGAGCATATGTTTCTTGATTTTTAGGGTACCCTGAAATTGTGATGCTCCCCTCAATGTACCCTCCAGTTTTCCTTCCAGCCAACACATCCATCAAAGTTGTTTTACCTGCTCCACTCACACCCATCAGAGCTGTGAGAACACCTGGCCTAAATGCACCACAAATATCCTTCAGAAGGACCAATCTGTCCTCAACTACACCCTGATTCTTCATTTCCTGCAAGTTGAAATCAAAAGGGATTCTGTTTTAAAGTGCTTTTCAAGTCCTATCTCTACAGTGTTTTCATGGAAATCAATCACCTGTGGCATGTCTACAGAGTAAGTGATTCCATCAAAGGTAAGTGAATGTGGTTCAAATGGAAGAACCATTCCTCTTTTCCTTCTGTGGCTTGACTCAACAGCAGCCTTTGGCCTCACTGATGCAGACCTGGAAGACATACTTTCTTTCTCATTATCTAAGTTCCCTGCATGACAATTGAAAGGATTTTCAAAATCTGAAAGATTTGATATGAATTATAATGGGAAAGCACAAACATGCTTGTGTATATGATTAAATAAATGATCAAATAAATCACCTATCTCTATGTTGCTACTTGGGGCATTCCCTGTTAATCTGAGTGATAATCGAATATCATCTAGTGTTCTGTCTTTATGCCTATTGCCATGAGATTCTTTGAAGATGACAGCCCGTGGCTTCTCAAGTGCTGCTCAATCATTAGCATCAACATAGCATAAGTAATAGTACCGTTACTGCAAGAATATGAAAGTTGTACCGAGAGAGATACTCACGTTTTAGATAAGTGAGAGTTAGAGTGAATGTGATGTTCAATAGAACAACAAATCCGAGCAATGCGCCAGACCCTATCCAATACCAGGATGCATGTGTGAAGAACCCACGGGACTTAAGAACCTCAACTCCCAGTGAATCAGTTGAATTAGGAAGAACCTAAAATTAAAAATAGATGTTTTAGCAACTCACAGGAAACCGGAAAACATTTGAAGTTTGATAATTCAAGAAATTACATGGCTCCAACTCTTCCCGAGGAACTCATTGACCATCATAGCATTCTGCTCATACATTATAGGTGAAATCCAGTAACCCCATATCCACCATTTCTTAACATCCTCTATTGATCAAGAGAAAATCAAAAGGCAAATTACACCATGTAAGGTTTGAAAATTTGAAAACTACAAATATTGTTACATCTATTGAATAATTGTATTGTACCTCTTGACAATATGAAACCGCCCAACGTCAGAAGTGTGACTATTGCAAATGATCCAAATGTGTTAGCGATAATCATATTCCTACCAATTGCCGCAATTGTACGAAACAATGCAGAAGCCATCTGGCCAAGTAGTAACAACAGAAGATATTGTTTGAAAAACCTACATCAAGAACAGCATCTCACATCTAACGCCACACACTCACAGTGAGTCTTCTCAAGTCCAAAGTAGATAAAGATAAATTATTCACCTGGCAACACTTGGGTCGAATCCAATTACATAGTAGGTGATAGATACCCAGACAACTACTTCAGCCAATGTAATAGGTATTTTAAGGATCCAGCCGGGAATAGCATATGCCCATGCAGGGTAAAATTGGATGTCCCTTTGCTTGTAAAATATAGGAAGCCTTGCTACCGTCATAGAAATATCAGCCATTCCATTAAACAAGATCATTACTATAGAGAAAAAAACAGCACCGGTGTAAACTCCCCCATTATCCACAGAATCCTTGTGCATCTCAGTTCGCAGGAATACTGTCATTGCTACCACTGCCATCAGTGCAAGCTAGTGGCGGAAGGAGAAAAATCACGCATGAAAATCATGTAAAAAACATAATAATCAAACATAATTGCATTTAAATGATAGCTAAAACTAACTTGAGACAGCTTGAAGATGTAAACAAATGCATTTCTCTTCATTAGCAAATACTCCCTTGAGAAGTTAGCTTTCAGAAGCTCCTTCTTGTTTACCCCGTACTTCTTAGTAGTTAATGCAGCTGGGTGGTTCTTTGTCTTATCAAATGGAACTGCTAGCTCGTCTCCAAGCTTCGTACCAACACGGAAGCATCGAAATGCCTCCGCAAATTCGTTAACTGAAACAAAACTGTATGGCTCATCTTTGTGTATCCAGTACTGTTGTTGATCCTTCCTTGAAGTCACCTGGCAAAGAGTATAGATACATCTGATATTATGATTCATACACAGATATATGTAGTTTTACTTTCAATTCCATAATGTGTATGAGATAAGAAAGGTAAAAATTGATTTACTTCTTGAAGGAAGTCAGCAACAGCTTTCCTCTTGGGACATCTGAAACCCTTAGATTCAAAAAATTCAAGGACGAATTCACGAGGTCCTTGGTATACTATTTGGCCATCAGAGAGGAGAATAATGTCATCAAAAAGTTCATACGTCTCTGGCTCTGGTTGCAATAGTGAGATAACCGCTGTTCCATCTAGAATGTGAACCATTTGTCTGAGACACTTGATAATTTGAACAGTTGTAGAGCTGTCCAGGCCAGAAGATATTTCATCCATGAATAGTGCATTTGTTGGACCAACCAACATCTCTCCTGCAAATAATGCATACAAAATATGAATATAGAATGTAGAAACTGAATTGGAATGAATCACTTGCAGGGACAAGCAGTTGGAATTGGATCACCACCTGTGGTAACACGCTTCCTTTGTCCCCCAGATATGCCACGCAACATTTCATCCCCTACCACAATATCAGCACACATTTCCAGCCCCAAGATCTGGAAAGTACAAATAAACAAGTAGTTGGGCACAATTAAGAAAGTATTTGTGAAGTTGGAGCAATGTCAGAACACTTTGAAGAATAATGGAGATGTCAATCACCTTAAGTACATATTCTGTCATCATCTGGTTTGCTTCCTGGCCTTCAGATGCTATCGCCTGGTTTCATCAGAAGCCAACAAGATGAAAAGACTACTTGTCCATCACAATTAAAAATTTCAGTGAATTTAGCGGGAGGAGAGGAAGAAAGATGGTATATTAAAATAAAATGAGTATCGTAGATTCGTGGCCTTTATTTAATCAAAAATATCCCTGGAGTACAAGAGACTAGCACACTTAAATGCCTGAAATGATTTTTTCCTAAGCAGATTGTACTTGCAAAGTAAACACTGATAATATTTCCTAAGCAAGTAGATAAAAACACACTTTAAAGCTGCATATTTACCTTCATGTAGATATCAATATTAGGATCAGGCTTTATGTTCGTTACTATCTCTCTTCTTGACAGTTCAGATAGCATGTCTGTACATGGCCAAAACAATACTATGTCATGCTCGGATTACACAAGTGGAAGTTATCACTTGCGTTAACAGCGTGAGATGAAAGGAAGAGCAAGAGCCTTTTTAAGGTAAAAGCTGACTAACCATAACGTGATCCAACCCCTTGGCACCTTGCAGAGAAAGCCAAGGTTTCCCTTACAGTCATTTCTCCAATATGCACATCATGCTGGCTAATATAGGCAGCAGTTCTCTGGGGTACAAATTCATTCATTCCATGCCCGTTATATGTCACTCTCCCAGAAACCTACAACAGATATCAGAACTTAAGTTGGATGTAGCTTATTTTGAAATAGAAAGTCAATGATAAATGGAATTATTTTTCACCTTAAGATCTGGATCAAGTTTTCCTGCCAGAGCCAAAAGGAGCGTGGTTTTTCCAGAACTTGGAGGACCCAAAAGCAATGTCATCCTGATAAATGGTATGGTGAAGTATGAGAAACTGAGATATAGGAAAATGAATGAGGTATGAGCTTAATTTTCAGATCCTTTCAGCTCTATATACTCACCTACAAGGTTTTACAATTCCACTAACATCTTTAAGAATGGTAACATGCTTCTTTTTGCTTGAAAGAATATGCAGATAATTCAAATAACTCTGAAAGATCAACTTTGTCAAACTAACAGATAAAAGACAGAAAAAGCAACTATGGTTTTGATTATAAAAAAAAAAGTATCAAATAAGTACATGGTTTACCTCTACTGTATTAACAATGAAGTTGAAAAATGTGGGTAAGGCTCTGCTGCCAACATAAGCTTCTGCCTCAACATTCAGATGCTCAAACCTGGCTTCAATTGTTGGAATGCTAACCCCAACTCTAGAAATATTGAAAGATAAAGAAGGGACAGAAAACTCATTGGTGCATGGTCAAGGAAATACATGAAACAAAATAACATTTCAAACATTTTGACTTGTAATATTGTCATAAAAAATCTATGTATGTATAATAACAACCAAAACAAGGTGAAGGGAAATTGAAAGAGAAAGGGAGGGGGGGAAAAAAGCAATGTTAGTAATGGATTTATTACCTATCAATTCTTTCCCTCAGCTTCAACAGTAACTTTTCATTGTCCACTTCAGCATCTCTTACCAACCTCTCCAACACTTCCTTTCTTCCCTGTGTTCCCATATCCGTGACATCAATTTCATTCACCTCACCATTGGATGTGATTAACAAGCCTTTCTTTAAACGATTGTAAGTAGGGAGTTTGTCAAGTGCAGCCCATTTTAGAGCTTCTTCATCGTCCTCTTCAAATGAGGACCGAGAAAAAACGTCACTTGCGTCTCTCCTAATCGAAGAACTTACTCGTAAGCTGCTACCATTCTCCATTGTCAACAAAGAAAGGGTGAAAAAAATAGAGCTGCAACAAACTCTCTCTCTGTGCAATTCTGTAAGGTTATGTGAAATGAAAGAGTGGCATGCATGAATATATAGGTGAAAGTGCTTCTGGTAAAGTATAAGGACTCCACACTAAAGTTTAGAGAGTAGAGAGAGGGTGACTCCTGAAGCATAACATGACACCAGAGCCATGCAAGGATTACGTAATAATCGTGGACTTTGTGGCCTAATTTATCCGTACAGTGAGTTAGGGGACAACACTAGTACTCATATTATCAAATGAAACTTAAGAGAATAGAACTCTTTGATTTGGACTCATAACATCATCCATTTACCTGCATAATCAAGCACTAGTTGAATTTTTCCTCCTGGTAGTACTTCTACGAGGAAAAATCATTCAAATATAATTATTCATGATTGCCAGCATAATAATAGATTATGGGAAGATAATGTCTTTCAAGTAATGCTATTATTTTGTTTCGTATTACACTTTAACATAATGAAAAAGGTTGGTAAAGCTAAAAATGAAAATAAAAAAAAAAAGGTTGGTAACTTGAAACTTTGAAACGTGGACAAGCTAAAACCTTAAGGAAATCAAAACTAGGATATTGCCTTGGGCAGTTGGAAATTGAAGAAATGTAAACATTGCACTGTGTCACCCGTTTTATTGGCTAGCATAAAACCACGAAGTAGTGAATTTGAAAATATGTTAATCAACGTTAACAAGAAATATTTGATATTGTCATGATTATCATTATCTCATACGTAATTTAACTATTTCAAAGGTTTAACAACGGTTGTAGCAAGCCGCAAGCGACAGTTATGGCTTCATTGAAATAATGAAACAAAATGATACGACATAAAGATGAGCTTTATACACATTTGTCTAATACACCCAGAATGAACAGTTTATTTTTTAAAATACCCTCACTTTATTATAGGTTTCATATATACGGATTGACAATCCGTAAGGACCTTACGGATTCGTCAATCCGTATGGTCTATACAGATTTCATACGAATTGTGCAATCCGTATGGACCATACGGATTGGGCCAATTTGTAATAATTTTTATTTAAATTTATGATTTTTTATATGTAAAAAATACTTTAATTATTAGATCAAATTAATTGTTACAAAACTTATTATGTAAATTTATATGTGTATTGAATATATATTAAAAAATTTAGTGTTATATGTATCAACATTAATTATTTTTTAGCATAATTGACCTATTATCTCAGTTGGTTTGAGCATTGCGTTAATCACGTGAAAGTTGCATGTTGTGCCATTATTTTGAAAATTATATTTTAACTTAAAAAAAAGAAGGTATTTTTGAAAATGCACTGTGTTCATTCTGAGTGTATTAGACAAATGTCTGGTATATAAAGCTCATCCCTACGACATAATTCAACACATGTTTTCATGGGCTAAACAACAAATCATGTGAATTGGGCTAACTTTTTCTGCTCTAAGCCCAAAGCATGGGAGTTGTTATTGGCCCCAATCATATGTTATTGGTCCTTACAATTTACAAACATGACAAAAAGACCTTTTTACCTCTCCCTCTTCCCCTCCACCTTCTTTTCACCCCACCCACCCCATCACCACTGCACCAAGGTCGTGCGCCTCCACCTCACCATGCGACATTGGCCTCACAGTGTCACCACCTCCTCAAACGCTCCCCCTCACTGTGTCACCACCTCACTATGCGACCCCCTCATCGACCAGATATGAATGCAACACCCCCACCATTATCAAATTCGTTCTCGCAAAGGAAGAAGAAGAGGGAAATGGGCAACAGAAACATGATTCTATATTTTTTTTCACTCCCTTCGAAAAACAATGGAATCGTATTTTCGTTATTTTTTCCCTTCAAAAAATAACAAAAACACGATTTCGATGCACACTATACAATGGAATCGTATTTATGTGAGAAGGGTATTTGCAAAAAAAAAAAAAATAATGTCGGCCCCTTAATAGGGGCCAATAACAAATGGAGTTGGGACCATAGCAATCAACCCAAAGTGAATGTCGAATTGGGCTGAAGCCAACTTGTGCAAAACAATGCAGCCCGGGACTCCGTAAGTCTATCAATTTGATCGAGCCAATTATCATTTATATTAAACTTATACAAAATATATATATATATATATATATATAATTTTCTAATATATCTTTTTATCAAGTGTATTTTTTGTTGAAGAAAATTCTACTTGAGACACAATCTAACATTAAAAATATATCATTTATCTTTTTTATTTATTAATTCAACAAAAGGAAAATATATATCTTGAAAATTTTAAAATGACAAATAAGTTATAATATTTTTCAAAAATAACAGATAAAAAAGACGAAAAATAGAGATGAAGGTGATGGGATAGTGAAAGAACATGATCAATCATCTACTGATAGAGGTATCTCCTTGAAGGGGTGTTGAATGGTTGGGTCAAATTCCATCACACGTATCATCCTGTTAAAAAAAGCAACATATCTAGTTATTTCCATTGTTCTCAAACAACGGCCACGATCATATATGTTACCCAAAAACTTCAATTGAGTAAAGATTTCCCAGCACCATATGGCATGATGGAATACTCAAGTACGCTTAACCCACTGAGAACATAAAAAGTTCAAGACCAAAAGAAAAACAACTAAATCCATGAGCCAAATTTTCAACTTAAGTACCGTTAACCCACTGAGAACATGCCTCTTCAATTGAAGGAAATATAGGCCCACACACAAAAAAGAAAATGGTTCTTAATTCAAACGTAAACCCATCAAAAAGTCGAGATGGAAACCAACTCTATACACCTTACCCCACTAATCATCAACTAAGGATAAAGTTACCTCCCACCACAAATAGGAGTCAATATCTACATTTGTACGTTAATACCCTTGGGTAGTGTACCTCAGGCAATATCTACATTACAATCTTATTTCTTTTCTGGAGTGCACTACTTTGAAATAAAAGAGACTTTTTGATAGCCTTTTTTTGCAACAGGGCCCCCAATTTGCTGTTGAAACAAAATTGATTTGTCACAAAATCATTTCCTACTTCATGATTTTCAAATTTTGCCAAGGCGTTAATCCACAAGTAACAAGAACTAATCTTCCTCCACTTTATTCCTTCTTTTTGTTTCTTCTCGATTGAATCCCAACCTTTACATGCCACATATTTTGGGTTGGGTAAACACCTGAATTTTGAAGGGCACTTTGGTAAAAAAAAAAAAAAAAAAAAAAAACTTGAGGATGATATGTCCTCCCATGTAGCCGTTACCCAGATATCCTGACCCTCCTCGCAGGTCAAATTTATTACATGTAACACCAAACTTGGAATTTGATTATTATTTCAATTTGAAACCTTAGAAGGTTAAAAACAATTCGACCGTTGAGTCTTCCTTACTTGAACAAAAACACGCTCCTGCTCCTCCACAACTGCAACAACGGTAATGGCAGAAGCTGAAGATTATGGGTTCCTCCCAGAGGAAATGGCTGTGAATGATAACCTTGGCTACCCTAAAGCTTTCGCTAAACTCTGCCGTGACCGCGGTTTCGGTCCCTACAGCCATGGCCCTCCCTTTTCCTTCATCCCTTATGCTTTGTCAGAAGATGAGGTAAACAAATTGGATCTCTCTCTCTCTCTCTCTCTTTCACTCCTCGTTTCACTTATTAAAACAAATTTGATTTTAATGTTGTGTCTGTTTTAGGCTGAGAGAGCCAAGGATTTGGATGAGATGTTTCCGATTATTGATCCGAAAGCTAAGGCGACCAGCAAGCCGAAAATCTTTGTCAGTGTCTTGTGGAAGCAGCTCCGCCATCTTGGGTAGGCATTTCAATTTGGAAGATTCTGGGAGTTTTCATTAATTCTTATTTCTGGTGCATTTTTTGCGTTTATGTTATTATTGATTGATTGATTTGGCATATCTCAGGAATGCTGGCTTTGACCCTGCTGTGATTCGGGTGGATGGTTATGGCAATGTGCTCTATTATCATGCTGACTCGGCCTCTCCTCTGGCTTGGGATGTTGATCACTGGTTTCCTTGTTCAAGTATTCTTTCTCTTTCTCTTTTAATAATGTGTGGAAGTAGTAGAATTCAATTGGTTTGTGTCACAAACAAGGTATGATTTTGCTCCTTTGGAATAACAATTCAGGGGGAGGATTGACTGTTCTTAGCAATCTAAGGATATTACAGCGGCAAGCCTGTAAGAGGAAGAAAAACAAGCTGGAATTCTTGGTGCCATGGTGGGATTTCCAATTGGGGATCTCTGTGAACCAGTTCCTGTCTGTTTTTGCTTCTTCAAACTCTGACTTCAGGCACGTTTTTTTTTTTTGTTCCTCAATTTTTCATGGGCGTCAAGTTGGGAGGGTGATGATATTTGTATTTGCAACTTGCAGGCACAGAGCCTTTTCATTTTTGTTCTATGAAGGAGAAAATCAAGAATTGAATGCTTCACAAATAGTGGATTCTCATTCTTTTCCGCAACACTTTTTTGCGCTGAAAGAAGAGGTAGGCCTGGCTCCTGCTGCAATTGTTGAATCTCGAAGGGAACCTTGCGATGCATTAGCTTTGAGACAACTTGATTACAATAGGAAGCCAAGGACCATGTCTCCTGCAATAGGTTGGTGGCGATTGATGATTATCATGCCAAGTTTGAATTTGTTAATTGATTTAAAGATGGAGATTGATTTTATATCTGACCAGCCTCTCATTGAAACTCTTTTCAGTAGCTGCAAGGAAAAGGAATGGCAATCTCCTGAAAGAAAATGAAGATCCAGACTTTGTGAAAAACCCTTACCAAGCAATTGTCATGGCTAGAGATTCCCTGAAGCAAAGAGAGGAAACTACAAAAATGCAGGCTGAAATACAGAAGCTAGATGATGAAGTGAATGAAATGAAGCTCAAAAATGAGGAAGAAAAACTCACTATTCAAGACCTGGAAATGGCACTTATAAAACGTAGGAGGAAGGCAGAAAAGTGCAGACGGTTAGCTGAGGCTCAATCTTCTTACAGGACTATGCTAGAGAAGATGATCAGAGACACTATGCACCAGTAAGTCCCAATAACCAAAACCGAATTGGTGCTTTTGAGTGTCTTTGTAATAAATCTTTACATTTTTTTGGTGAAGAGCATTAACTATGCCATATTAAACACTCAAAATACTTTAAAAAAAGTTAGTATTTTTCTTGTATTTTAGTTTTACATATAATAAATGTTTTCTTTGGACTTCAACAACTAGTTTTTAAAATTTGGTTTTGTTGCAGGAGTGTCATTTATAAGGAACAGGTAAGGTTGAACCAGGCTGCAAGTAATGCACTAATGGCTAGACTTGAAGCACAGAGGGCAATTTGTGATGCTGCAGAGAAAGATCTTCACAAGAAATACAAACAAAGAGATGACATAGAGAAACAGATTAGACCTGAATGGGAGCAAGGAAGGAAGAGATCAAGAATAGATGATGCCACCTATGAAGAGAGAGATGGTAAACCTGCTCTTTATTTGCCTGGGCCAAGACCAAGAACACCTTTGCACAAGGAGCTCAGAGTGTTTTTAGAGGAGGAACAAAGGTCATCCGAAGTTGACGTATCTGCAAACGAAGAGCAAAAGCAGGAAGAAAAAGAAGAGAAGCTGAAAATGCCAGCTAATAATGACCCAGAAGAGAAGCTTGAGGAGTATACCAGATCAAGTGTTGCATTGGATGAAGAAAACTCAATTGAGCAAAGACTTCAGAAGCTCAAAATCAGCGAAGGCAAGAGGAGTTATGGCATTTCATTCTCAGGTCTTCATAAGACAGAAACTGAGGAAGATGAAGAAACCAGAAAGCAACGTGGAAAAGGGAATGTGGAGAAGTGGCTTCAAATGCTTTTAGAGAATGGTCAACAACAAGAAGGAACTGATCCACAAGAAACAAGTGAAAATGCTTCTTGTGGAACTGAAGAAAAAATAATCCAACAACTGAATCAGAAGTTCCCACAAACGGAGTTGAAAATCTCAAAAGTTTCAGATTCTGATTATAAAGAGAAGCAGCTGCAACTTCTTCAAGACAGGAACGGATGGACAGAGAAAGAGGATAGAATAGAAAACGAAGCTAGAAGTATTATGCGGACAGGATACAAAAATTACTCTGGAGAAGCTTGCATAGGTGAAGGAAATTGCACTCCTAATGTTGAAGGGATGGAAAGAAAGGAACAACATAAAAAGGAAAAAAGACTTCCTAGATCAGAGAGTGCTAGGAACTTGAGGCGAATTCCATCATCTCCATCATTGCTTCTTGGGATCAAAAAAGGTGTGGACTACATTTGGAAAAAGCCAACGGCAAGTGATGATGCTGATCTTGCAGCATCAAACAGTTTCTTCAGGTCATCCATCAAGACAATCAAGAAAGGTGTGAAATTATGAATAGAGATGCATTCGAGGCTAAGCATAATGCATTCAACCTTAGTTCTTAGCATTTGTACCTTATGTTTTTTGACTATTTTACAATTTAAGTGATGTTAGCTGAATAAAGTGAGTGAAATTTATAATCCAAAAAAAAAGGAGAGAAAATAAGCGTGTGAAATGTAGACATTCCATTGTTTCATTTGTCTATAAGATTTTAAAGTTATCAAATATTTGATAAGTAACAACACCTTGTTTATGTGGCAGGCATTTAGTTTCTTTTACTTCTATTTTCCTGCTTAACGCAAACTTTGTTCATAAATTTGAATTCCTGCTACATTTGCTATAGTAACTTCCTTATTCAGATCATTCACTTTATTTATTTGAATTAATGAATTACAAACAGAAATGGTCTTTTAGGCGTTGTTCCAATGTGTCTGTACATTGTTTATCAAACCTGACTCAAAGCAGAAAAAGCAATATTGAATATTGATGCAGCTTGATATGAAGAAAAACCTTGTCCACTAAATTAACTCTCAAATAAAATTAACCTTGAGCATTAAAAATTAGCAAACATTCAAAAGAGAATGCAAATTATTTCACTTTCCTTCGGCAAATCAAATTTATCCATTTTGGCATACCTTAATTTATGCAGTCACAACTGAATATAGAACTATGATGGTACACGCACATCTTTATTGAATTTATTCCAAATACGAAAGAGTTATATCTTACATTATTTCTCGATTCTAACTCAAAAAAAAAAAACGAACTTGTATGATATAACAAATTAATACAAATTATATCTATTATAGTTTTTGTTCACAGCCTCTGTTTCAGGACATGGATTTCCTCCACTTGTGTGGAGTTCTTTTGACCAAACTGGTTTTCATGTCCATAGGCGTTTGCCTTCCAAACCCAACTTCCCTTTCAGCCTCCTCCTCCTCCTCTTCTTCTTCTTCTTCTTCTTCTTCTTCGATTTTCTCCGCCTCTCCCACATTTCTAATAAACATGGGCATTCCAAACTTCCTCCATTTGAATAAGCCCTTCTTCTTCGCCGCCAACCTCTCCATCTGCCCTTGCATGGAATTGAACTGGCTTTGCAGCCTGTAAACATCTTCCTTCAGCTTCCTTATCTCCATTTGCTGAGCATTCATTTCACGCTTTGAAAGGCATCGTCCTGGTGGGTCGAGGCCTCCATTCGGGCTCCTCAAGCTACTGAAGGAGCCACTCCAATCGATGTGGCGGTTGAGTTTGGTTTGCTCAGCGAAGAGCACATGAATTACAGCTCTCACAGGCAACCGTTCATTCTGAGCTGCATGAAGTGAGGCCTCTGGTGTGAGTTTCCGGCTATCAAGCAGTCTACACAGACCCTTTCTTTCTTGCTTTGACAAACCTGGATGTGCCTACAACAGAACCACAGTTAGAGTTTCAAAATCATACCTTAAAAGGCTCTTACTCTTACAACAAATGGTGCAAGATTCATGTTTCTCAACTCAGTAAGCCTTCAAACGGTACAAATCTAGGACTATTGTTTGGTACATAAAGATCAGCATAAATTATGAGCAATAACTAGTAACATGCCTACCACCCACCATCCAGTACTGTCTCAAGTGCCGAAAAGGGTTTATGCTTCTCTTAATAGTAAAATGAAGTTCTAATCATAAGCAGAACAAGATTGTATTATTTAAATAACATGGGGGAAGACTAACTACTAATATATAGCCTACTTGCACGTGACGGTTTACCTACATTTAGGAGGCTACTTTTTAGAGTGGCAATAGGCAATAAATATACATAGCTATCAGAAGAAAATGCAAGGATTTAACGTTAAACTAGAAAGAGTTTCCTATACTCAAGAGATCATTAATTACGTTCTATTTCAGTAAAATAGTTGCATAACCTTTTCCACATGCATCAGAATGAGGGACAAGAGAAAAGCCAAATGTTGAAAAAAAGCCGATCACAGTCACAGCTATGATCCAGTGGTCCCACATGAAAGACATTTACATTTCAGTTTCACTTCACCCATTCCCACTCAAAAGAATCTCATGCTGGTGGTGACAACACGAGAAGCATTTTCCAGGATATCCAGAATGAAACTCTTAATCCACCCCTCTCCTTGTCTTTAATACATAAATTAGGCATGAATAACAAAGAATTACCTCTACTAAATCAAGTAAGGACAATACTTAGATTGGAGTTTTACCTTGATAATCTATATTGACCTTTAATGCAAACTTTTGTTACGCAAATTATTGAGGTGAAACTCCAATTCTGAGTGGAGAATAGTACTAAGAGCACAGGTGAGGCGTGTCAATCAAGTAATTTGAAACTAAAATGAGAAGTCATACTTTTAGATAAGTGTCGATGGCTCGGTACAAGCCATCGTTGGTGGCTCTTGCATGGCTTGGAAGAGCTCCAGCAAGTGCAATGAACTCAGGCAAGGTCAAATTGGCATCCACAGCGGCCTCAGCAAGGTAGCAATCAACCAACTTGGCCACCTTAACCAAAGCAGAACCATCACGGTCCAAACTCATAAACCTCTTAACCAACCTGAGGACAAGCTCAACATCCAATAGAGTCCCACAAGTGTGGCTGAAGGAGGGTATCATGAGCTCTTTGAGAGATGCTTGATCTAGCTGCCACGAAATGCGGTTCTCAAGCTCACCTCTATAAGTGGCATCAACCTGAACCGTGTTGGCGGTTCTGAGAAGGCGAAGGAGGAAGTTGCATGGGACAGAATCCTTCTCAGGAGGCAGAACACTCACCACGGTCTCCACAAAGAACCTCTTCTTCATCCATGAATTCGTGACGCTTTCGGGGGATTGGAAGTGAGTGGTGACACCATTTTCAGCAGAGGAAGCGAGGTCAGGGAGCCATATGGAGGCATAATGTGTGATGATGGAACCAATCAAGTCTGCACGAACACCTTTCTGTTTGATGCTCGAAAGGGTCTTCACGAAGTAATCCATGTCAACGATGCATGCATCGTCGAACCAACATTCCCAGGATCCAACATTTGTCTCTGACTCTTCACAACACTGCTTCTTCATTTCCACTACTCACAAACGGCACTGCAGCTTCTCAATTCTATACTACCTAGTGTCTTTGGTTATAAACAGCTAGCGAGAGAAGAGAGATAAGTACTCATTCATGTCGCTTGTAGAACTAAAGCCATCATATACAACAAAAGTAATTATAACACAACGTCAAACTTGAAAGGGACTCTTTTGTTTTCTGTGTATCTTATGTATTGCGTGAGGGATTTGGACTTGTTCCATTTGCATGAGCAAAGGAAATGATATACAAACAAAAATTGGAGCATGTTTGTTCACTTTATAAACGCCACATTTACATCATTGCCTATGTAAGTGATCATGCGCTTAGAATTGTGCATGGCAGTTGGCACAAAATGATGGAAAGTGAAAGAAACGGAAACCTGAGAAGGGCCTCTATAAATGCCAAAGTTTGTTTTTGCATCCCAAGTTCGTGAACCCCCCCCCCCCCCCCCCCCCCCCCCCCCCCCCCCCCCCCCCCCCCCCCCCCCCCCCCCCCCCCCCCCCCCCACACACACAAAATTTGTTCCTTTCGAAGCTGTTATCTGTACCTCTGATTACTGTGGACCATTTTCAATTTTATTATTTTATTTCAAATCATTTACAATACCAAAATATAATGATATTTAATTGGGGTGGCTGGTCCCAAAATGATTTGCTTCAAAACGTGTTCATTTTTTCATGGCAGGATTATATTCCTGCCTGTGTAGTTCTGTGGTAGCTTGGACAATTGTTATCTCAATTGGATTTAAAATGGACACTATTTTTTGGGCTTTGGGCCTTAATAGATGAAGCCCATATTAAGATTTAGTCCTCAACTTGACAATGAAACGCCATTGGACCCAACAATGCAATGCTTCCATCAATTCAAAACTATCCTACATACAAACAAGTCCTTGGTTGCGGTAATACTGCACTCGAGCCTTTTACACAAGGTTTCAAATTTGAGTCTCCTGGATGTAAAAAATCATGTTGAAAGAACTCCTTGTAACCATTGAACATATCTATTTGAAACAAAATTTACAAATGTGTTCATTTTTTAATTTTTATTTTTTTAAATTGTCTTACAAAATAGGAAAGCTTCATATTGAGAGAATAAATTCATTTATCTATGGGGACAAAAGTAACAATGATGATACTTGAAAAACAGTGACAATCAAACTCAGACGAGATAATGACCTACAACAAATAGTTTGAGCTAACAAATCTTGTGAGTTTGGCTTACTCCTCCTGCCTTGCAATTCAATGTAGTTTAAGCTTTAAATACTGCGCGTTGAGTTCAATTCAATGTACTTGAGGAGTCACCAGCTGCTGGATTTAACAGTGGAATACTTTTAAGAGAACCATTTCCATCCTCATCCTTGGCAACCACTGGTATCTTAACAGCTGCTGCTCTTTCCATCTCTTTCTCAAGTTCTTCTTCTTGGCGCAACGAAGTAAACTGGGTATCAAGCGACTTGGCCGCTGATAACCAGGCAAGAACAATCACCAGAAGGACCCCTCCTAGGTATGGAGTTGAATTAGCTAGTGAACCAAAAGTTAAGATCATGAACTGCTGAATCAGAGCTCCTCCAGATTTCCCCAACGGGTTGCACACAACATCAATGGCTGCCTTTCCCTTGACCTACGGCAAAAGGAATTTAAAACAACTCAATTTATAAGAGGTTACAAGTGGTTACAAGTGCAACATTATATAGAGACTACTTAACAGGTGAGAGCATATTCTCATGAGAAAAAATTAACCTTTGATCATAAAACCATAAATAGATGGTCATGATCAAATTTATCTTAAACAGTCTTAACAATCTATACATGATTGCGTGGTCAAGTTTGCACAAATGATTGTAGCAGATAAAAATCCAAACCTTGGTATCCTCATCCAAGGGTATGTAGGCCATTTCCTTGCACGGATCGAATAAACTGTACTTAGCACTCTTGCTGAATATGTTCTGCATGGCACCCACATATACAGCAGCTAGCAGTGGAGTCATTCCAAACTTTGCAATAACAGGAGCGATTGGGCCGCCAAATAATATAAGAGAAAAGAAACCAACTCCTGTCAAAAGCAGGACGGTGGGGGTGATCTTGGCAGCAACTCCCCATCCATATTTGTCAAATATAAATTGGCTTAGAAGCATCATTATGAATGTAGCAATTCCAGTTGCAGTTGAGAAGTCTCCCATAAAAGATGAGTACTCGTTGGGGCTAGGAAACTGCACAAATTGCAGAGGTTGAGAGAGAGATCTCGAGCACAATGAAATGTCCAGTAGTAAAACCAAAGGCAAGAAAGGTTTTACATTACCTGAGCTTTGAGCTTTGATTTCCATGTAACCTCAACAAGATTAATGCTAATTCCATATGCGACCACTAAAGTGGCAAGATCCCTTATATATTTTGAAGACACCAAGAACTTTATGCTCTCCATTGTTCCCATCTTGGGCTTCTCCTGGAAAAATCCATATCAAGGTGAAATGTTAGTTAAGCTATTTCAAACATTAGTAAAAAAAAAAAATGGAATTCATATGTCCTGACATATTTATAATAATGGGGATAACACCAAATAAATAGCTAGTAGAATTTCATGCACACAAAGAAATGAGTCAATCATACTACAGAAATGACTCCTCATCTAAATATCATGTTGAAAGCCAGTTTATTAAACTCCCTGTACCATTTAACACCAAATGACACATTACAAAAAAACGAGGAAAGCTTTACTACTTTGATTTCAGCTGTCTCAACAACTAAATTAGTAGACTCAAGTATAAAGAGAAAAATGTAAACAGTGAAAACAACATAACGGGCATGCTTCAACCAGCCTAATATAGAAAAACTAAATGCCTGACAGTATATCTGTCTCAGAAAAAAATACCTTCTTCTTCTTGCTACGTGTAGGAAGAGGAACATAATTGTTCACCCACCAATACAGGAAACAGATTGCAACTCCCATGCCCACAACTATGCTCATCATTGCTTTTAGAGAGATGGCCCAACCATCAACTCCAGGACCTAAAGTACTCCTCAGATTAGAAAAGTATTTCACTGTCCGACCAGAGAACACAAGGGCTACATTGGCCCCAAGTCCAAATAGAGGATAGAATCTTTTTGCTTCGTCAATGGTAGTTATCTGAAAAGGGAAAAATAATCAATATTAGCATTCTTCTTCACAAAGCAGCAGAAGAACCACATATCATATTAGCATCATATTCATCTTTACACCTTATATTCATTAGAATTCACATAAAGCAGTTCAAAATTAGAATTTAAAATATCAAATTAGAGGATGCAACACCTTGTCCTGCCATCACATGATTGCATCTTATCCAGATAAGATTTGTATCCATATTATTGCAAGTGAAACAAGCATGTAACTATCATGAATTAAACAAACAAGAAATAATAACTTATAAGGGACTCAACAAAAGCTAAGCGGCTAAGCTATAGAGATAGGGGCAGAATACAAATGAATATGACCAAAACGAATAGCTGAAAAGTGAAACAATCCAACAAACAACAGCCATTCATGATGATGATGATATCAATAAGCCATGTTCAGATACCAAAATTAAAAAATGTTAAGATGATAACGACACCAACAAAATTAAATCCAGAAACAAATTACCAACTAACAAAGTAAGCTCAAAGTTCAAACAATAAAATAACCTGATTGGCAAACCCCCAAAACAGCACCGAAATCACCACACTGCCCCACAATTCAGCCATGACATAGAACAAACAGAAGCTCCATATTCTCATAATTGCAAGAGGGCCAAGGAACCGCGGGCCAAGGATGTTAAGAAGCTTATCCGCAAAAGCCTCAGGGTGAATATAGTTGCTAAGAGGGTACAAAACAAAACCAAAGGCCCCAAAGAAGGCAATGAAGGGAAGAATAATAGAGTAGAAGAGAGCCTGCTTGGACAACACATTAGCCAACTTTGTGTACAACAACATGAACCCAATGGCCATGGGAAGGTTCACCCAGGTTTTGAGAAACGGTATAATCTCAGCACTGCTTCCTCTGGCCGTCACAACCAACACATCTTTTGTGTCCCTTAAGATGGTGTAGTTGAAGAGGATGCAAAAGAACATCATCCCCAGAGGCACAATCTTCTTCAAGGTGGCAACTTCAATACCCAAAAGCTTTGGTTTCTCACTTTCGGGTTCCCCACAGGAGGCTGCAGCAGCAGCAGCCTCAGCTCTGCACAAGAACAAGTTTTTGTTTTGTTCCCTTTGGGCAAAGACATTGGCTTTTGGTGAGAGTTTGGGGAACCCATTAGAGGAAAGAGAAGACCCAGAAAGGTTTTTAGGCCTTGGAGAGAAAAGTCTGTGCCTTAAACCATGTGAAGGGTGCAAGAGTGAGATTCTGTTAATGGGGTTTGTGGGAAGAGAAAGAAGGCCCCTGGTTTGAAGAACAGCGTCCATGACTCTCTCACACTCCCTCAGTTCCCTTGGAAGAGTTGAAGAAAGGAAAAAGAGAGAGGGATAAAGAGAGATAAGGTGGCTGGAGCGGAGAGTGGAGAAGAGAAGAAGATTATATATATCTTTCTTGGAGGAATGAAAGGGCAGCAGATACAAATAAAATATCTTTTCTCGTTTGTCTGATGAAGACAACAATAGTAAACTATAACTAAAGATTTTTATGCAGAAAGGGGAAAAAAAGTGGGTTGAATTGAGTGTTTTAACAGTTAACACAGAGAGGTGAATTCGCACGAGTGGAAACAAATATGATAAGGGTTTAACTGTGTAAGGTGAGAAAAAAGTGCATGGGAAACGGTCAAGGGAAGAAAAGAAACGAGCATTCATATAGGATCTTTCTTTCACACATCAAAAATGAAAATTTCATTGTAAATACAATCAGGTGAAACAACACGGCCAAGCTGGTTTCCAAGTATGCCTTTTTTTCACATTAAAAAATCACAGTACTGATTTATTTTCATAATTTCATGGATTATTTTACATGACAGAAATAGAACACAGCATTATTTGCAAGAATTTACCATTTATATAGCTTATTCTCCAGCAACAACAAAAACTCGAAACTAGCATATGCTACTATTCACCGAACGTTGGACTTTGGAACTTCTTGAACTGGTTCATGAATGAATATGGCCGATTAAGAACGTTGTTTTGTTAATTATAGGTCATTAAATGTTTTAATTATTTTTTACACACATGCTTTCAAAAAGTTTGTATTTGACCTAAAAAAATTGAACTACTTATAACAATAACAAAAAGAAGAGTGATTAGTCTTACAATATAATTTTTTTTAAGTAAATTATACAGGTATCTCTTATATTTTTTTTCAAATTATCCTCGATATTCTTCCTTTTTTTTATATATTACTTTTATCATCTTTATCATCTTTCATAACGTCTAACAAATATGTAAACACATAAAATTATTTAATTGTAAAACCAATATTATACTTTCTAATTATCCCCTCCTAATTATTATCAGAAATTAGGGTTCCCAAGAAAACCACCCCCTTGGGCTCACCAAATCCCCCTCTACAAATCTTAGATCAAATCTAGTTATTTTTTAGCGTTGTCGAGCGCTGACGACGACGAGGATGCACATCGCGAGACGCTGAAGCTAATGAACAAGGCGCTGAAGAGTTGTGAGAAGATTGCGGAGGGGGTTTGGGTGTCGGTGGGGGAGGCCTATTTCGTGGCGGTAGGGGTGGAGACCGCGAAGGGGGTATTCTTGGGGCTGTTGGGAAGGTGTCATGTTAGTGCCGACTCGACAGTGAGGGTGGCACATAGGGTGGTTGCGGGTGACAGGTAAAGGGAAGGAGGGGTTGTTTCTTGAACCATTTATTTCCTAATATGCTTCTTTTGCTAGCTAGTATTTGCCTAATACAGTGGGGTATCTCATATATATTATATGTGCTTAGAGTTGCATCTAGGAACGTGAGTGAGAGGCCCCCTCTTCAGTGCTCGGAGGATGTGTTAGATCCTTCAAAATCAGAAGTTTATAAACCTACAAGGCCAAAAAAAAAAAAAAAAATAGCATTATGAAAATATTTTAAATCTAATTTTCATTAAAAGTCATATATGATTATTATATGTCTTTTTTTGTTAAATTATTAATACTATTTAAGAGTAGATAGAGTTTTGAATGTAATATAAATTAAACAATTCAAAAAAAAATTAAGATAAAAAACAATAAGTATCAGATACAATTAAAAATACGAATGTAATTTATTTTTTTAACAATTTCATTTAAATACAAAATACTATATATATGGTAAATTTATTCTTTTTTATGATAATTATATAAAAAAACTCATAACTAGCATGATTTTTTATTGATTGATAGTAGAAGTAAAGATTTTTACTATGTATAAAAATTAAAATATAACAAAAATATGTTTTTATTAAAAAATATTTCTTAACTACTATCTAGAAATATTAGTTACTTGATAAGTATTTACCTTAAATCAACATTTGTCACTTATTTTCTTAGTTGATATTTCTTAATTACTATCTAAAAATATTAGTTTGTATTTACCTTAGACGAAACCTATCGAGGAAACAATTACTTTTTTTTGACATTTTTGTTAAAAAATATTGTTTAAAAAAATGTGATTAAACACCTATCAAAAGCCACTTTACCTTCATTTTCTATATCCAAATTCTTCTATTTCGGAATTCCATTTCATCACCAGATCTCTACTTGTATTAGAAAAAATAATGGACATTTGATATACTATAAAAAAAAAATTTGTCATGTGTTGACCCAAAAAAAGTTACGTATTAAACTGTTTCAGTCTTTCAATCTTTATCTAATGAAAAATAATTAATTTGTTTACATAAATATTGTAAATATATTCCAATGCTGTTATAAAATGATAATATATATTGTTTTTATATCAATAAAATTAATTTTTAATATAAATCATTATATTATCAATATAGAATCACAAAATTTAATTTATGTCAATAGTTTAATTTCTATAGGATAAATTTATACCAATAAAGATAAACTGAACCCTTAACCACTGATACAGAATACTTTTTATAGTGATATTTCATTGAGAAAAATTGGAGAAAAATATATTTATCGTAACTTCTATTTAAAGTTTTAAACCATAAGATTTTTTTGAAAGAAAAAATACTATACGTGCAATGGATAATTTTTTAAACTGATGGATACTATTTATTTATTTTTCTATATTGATATAAGGTAACTCCGCAAAAACAATGAGTAATATTTATTGGAATAGTAAACATATAAAAAAATAAATATTTTTCTCTCAATATAATTTATTTTATATTCAAATTAAAATTTAAATCTTAAATTACTTAATTAAGAAACATAATTTATACCAATTGTTTCATTCGTTGTTGGGGGTGGTCATGGATAATATTTGATTGCGAACAAACGTGGAATTGAGTCATAGCCTTATTATTATATTTTTCAAAACAGGTACTTCTTTATAGGAAACGAAACCGTTCAAAGCACAGTATCATATTATATGGAAAAGAGATAAACACAAAACATTTTTTTATAAGCCTATACACTAAATATTTGAATTCTACACGCGTGAGGGGGGTTGTTTATATTAATATAATTAATATATTTAACTATCGGATATTTGTTAGAAATTTATTATTATTATTATTATTATTATTATTATTATTATTATTATATGAGATCATAATGGGAGAGTGTGCATTTCTCTGTTTAAATTTTCTTTTACCATTTAGTTTTTTTTGTGTATAGTTTTTTTATGAGAACTGTTCGTTTTAAAGAAGATACCAACTCATTATGTGGAATCAAGATAATTATCTGTCCTGAGTTCTAGTGGAAAGAGAAGATAATTAAGAACTAAGAAGAAAAGGTATAAAAATAATAATAAATGATGTGATGAAAAAAAAAAAGATAGAATAAAAAGTGAATAAATGCTTATAATTTTTTATTATACATCAATGTTTCTTTCAATAAAAATTTAAGAATTTAATTTAAATTTGAAAGTATAAAAAAAATTGTCATCTAAATTTAATCATACTTTGTTATTATGTATGGTAAAAATGTTATTTTTTAATAATTATTTTAAATTTATATTTGTAATTATTTTTAATTGATTAATGGTGTAAATTTACACTAATAAGTCATGAAAGTTTCCATAAAAAAATCATGAAAGTTAAATTCTTCCACTAAACCTGACTCGCATTAATTTATTACTATTTTTTCCATATTAACAAGTTAATTCATACCTGAGGAATGAGACAAGTGAGGGGGAGACAATACTTCCTCTACCCCTAACTCTATCTCAATTGTGGATTGTTATTTTTTTGTTTGGTTTACCGTTGGCAATGAAAATAGTATAATATGGATATTAAAAATTGATTTTGTTCACAATATATTATTCTGGAATAATTTTACGTATTTTAAGTCAATTATGCCTTGAATAAAATGATTTTAGGAAAAGTGAAATTTTTCAAAACTTTTTTTATTAGATAAAAATGATTATTTGTGAAGCTTACAAATTATATTTTATTATTACTCTAAATCTAAGGACAATAATACTTTACTAAATAAGCAAAAGATGTTTTTAAAGATTAAAATAATGTACATAAATACAATACTTTTTACCTTCAAAAAATTTAATATTTTTTATGGTAGTACTAATGGAGTATTTGGTTTTGTACTATGAGGATGGTTTGTATTAGAGAAATCTTATATCCTCTTATAAATCTTTTTATGCACATTCCTAGTGTTTTATAAATAAATAAAACATGTTTAATGTCTCAAAAACATAAAAAAAAAATATTTAAAATGTACCATATAAAAAAATTGTAGAAATATTGTAAGAATAATTATAATTTGGTACACGCATCCACCTCCACCACCACCACGACCTAGCTTCTCGTTCGTTTCCTCTGCCTTTCTCAGAACGTAAAGAAAGGAAGGACAAAGCCGTGATTGGTTCGATTGCTTCTTCTATTATTTATTCCCTTCTAACAAGCAACTCAAATAAAATCAATATTTGACTAAACGTTCTTGGAGGCATCAGTAATCAAACAAAATTATATTCAAATTCATATCGTATAGGAAAAAAATTAATGTCTATACCTTTTTTTTTTTTTTTGGTATTCTATTGTCCGTACTTATATCTATTTGCTAGTGCCTAAGATACGTTTATATGAATCACTCAAACAACACAAATTAAAGAAATGAAAACAGAAAATTAATTTACAAAAAATATCATGTAAAAAAAATTAACAAGTAAAATATAAAACTAAACTAATTGAAAGGTTGAGAAGTTGACACCAGAACATACAATTTATCTTATATATATTGGCAAAGATAATATCCATATATGAGTTTTTTTTTCTTTAAAAGGAGACATACCTGGGTGCTTTTATATATAAAAACATGCTACATATTACTGCATAATATATTAAATTTAATATATTTACATAATTAAATATTAATATATTAAAAATGTAAATAATTTATGAGTTTAATAACTATGCATGACACTGTCAACCAATAAAAAAAACAACAGCTAACATAACTATCAAGTTAAGTATTATAAAAATTAACAAACTTACAATAAATATTAGTTTATAATTAGATGAAGATGTGAAATTATTTTATATTATCAGCACTTAATGTATTTTCTCATAATTTATATTATTAAAAATATAATTTTTTAAAAATAATTTTCAAGAATAAAGATCCTCTAAAATGTAACATATACTTTAGAGGGTTACTAAAGTATGCAAATCTTTGTCTTTCATTCTAATAAATGGTTAAAGTTGATAGTCTTGATTAAAACTATTACAACATATTTTACTATAACCCCAAAATCCTGGGATATCCAGCCATCAAAAAATAAACTTTCGGATAGTAATGTAAAAAATTTAGTCAAACTTTAAACTGACCTTATTTGTTAATCTAAGTAAATGAGTTTAATTGAATATTTAATTTATTAACCTCTGATAAATCACATTTACAATTAAACTTATTTATACTTGGAACAATATTATCTTTTTGCAAAGAATAGTTGTAGTTTATATTTTATACCAAAGGTCATTAATTTAGTGGATCAGTATTTCAAATGGTCCATTTTGAATCATAACTCTGAGCCACTAAATTAATCTCATTTCATACTCCACATCATATTATTCCTCCCACAAATTTCTTCCTAGAAACCATTGCTGTCAAACATCGTAGGCCACCACGTTTTGGAAACTTCAATTATGGGCACACCAAATCCTTAACCTCATTCTCCCTCCCCCTCCCTCTACCATTCCATTTGTACATAGATTGTCACCATTCACCACCTTAGCTTTCACCTATACCAAAAGGGGGTAACTCATTTAAACTCCCATGTTCCTGTAACTCCTTCTTTTGGGGTATGCCCACAAAAAAGCCTCTCCGATACTTTTTTGTGTAGTCTATGGTACATCATTGAGTTTGATTGGGCCATTGTTAATTGGGCTTTGGCCCTATTGTTTAGAGTTTGGGCGCCAGTTGAGAAATTCAACACTGTTAACTTCTTTATGAATCGGGAAACTGCTGTGTTTCTCGTGTTAACTTTTGCATGCTTTTATGTAAATTTAATTTAAATGTTTTTCATGTTAAAATTAAATCATTTCTACCCATGTACAAAATGAGTCTCGATCCTGGTCCTTTCCATAGATACGTATATGGGCATGAATATTTCTAATTTCCTACTCAAACTTTTACCTTTTGCAGTTGTAGGCTTTCCCTATGTTACTATTCTTTGTATGAAACCGATATAGTTTTTAAGGAAAAGTTCCCTCTACATGTATGGTGTGTGTGATAGATGTGTGGCATAACCATCTTTAATCTAATGTAAATAACATGTGTGTAATTGTTTTCACAAAGATAAATATATGTCTAACGTAAATGTAAAGATTCTCAATTGTAAACAGAAAATGTAAGTTTGTGGGGGGATATCTTGAGATCACACGTTGAAAAGTTAAAGGTCATATAATTATGGTAGTTAAAAAAAATCAAAAATGTAATTTAAAACAATAAGCTGATCAGTATAGAAAAAAAGCATCTTAAAATGGAAACTTATATATATGGTAGTAGTATATAATTTTAATTAATGAACACCTCAGTAGAACGAGTTTGTGTCCAACACTAAATAAAATTGATCTGTCAGGTCCAAAGAAATTGGCAACACAAACTCCCCAAAAGCCTGTAGCAAATCCATTGCTGTGCCTACATATAGAAGCATGACACATTAAGATATCTCACCCACATCTTTTTTTCTTTTTTCCGTTCATGTTAAATATCAATAGAAGAAGAAAAAATCATTTGAGACAGAAATTTTCAGCATACATTAATTAACATTTCCATCGCAGAACAAACGTGACAAAATTTATAACGAAATGTAATTATTTTACTGTATTTTAAAAAAAATCTGGAGAAGAAATATACTACTATGTTCTTTTTTATATAATAAAAAAATACTTTAATGAATAATACTTATGTACTAATATTTCAAAATTATTACCTCTTGAATAAGAAATTAAAAGATCCACACTATATCTATACCTTTCACGTAGTTTCATATAAAAGCAAAACAGGCAAGGGGAGGTACTGAGAAGCAGTCTTAATTAGCCCTTTTCTCATTACCTTCCCTTCCTATTTCCAACGTCGTCTTTTAGGAAATTCTTCTGTTTTGGCCAAAATTTAGCTTCTCACTTCAATACACTTGAACCCAAACCATAAAAGGATGACGAAAACGTTTCCAACAACCAAATCCTTAACACGTACTAAAATCATTAATGAGTTTAATCTACAACCGACCCTATCACATGGCCATTAATTCCTTCCGCGGCTCGCACACTAAGCACCAAGTCTTTGTCTTTCTGATAGTTATTTGGTTGATGAATTCGACACTTTCTAGTTTCTTGTTTGGTCGTTCCTATATGATAGCTAGGAGCTAGGGTGATATGCGACTTCCTTGAAAGCAATGAAGTTGGAAAATGACTAGTGTCTTGCAGGAGTAATGTTTGGAACGTTTTATTTCACATTTTTATGTGATTTTTAATGTTTCATATATAATTTTCAAAAATTAAGCGAAAGTTTGTTTAACAGAGAATTATTTTATTATAAAAATATGAGGCTGGAAAATTTATTTTGTGACAAATATGTTTTTTCCTGGAAAAGTCATATTCTCATGTTAATCCACTATTTAATACCCGAGAAGAGAGTTGAAAAAAAAGTTTATTTTTACGTGACAGAAAGTCATCTTTGTAAATAAAAGTTTATTTTCAATCATTTTTAATTGTTAATCAAACACACTTTTTAAAAAATATCCAAGAAAGACATTCTAATATTATATTTTTCAGGAATAATGTTTTCAAAAATGAACAAATAACTTTATTATATTTCCAAACATGCTATCGATATAAAATAAATTAAGTTATTTAACGAGCTGCTTGAAAAAATCCATTTTATAATAAAAGTATCAAAAAAGTAAATCTAGTTGATCGAGTTATTAAAACAGGCTTAACTTTGGCAGGAAATCTGATTATGACTCATCAAAGTTTGAAAAACAATAAGCTGCTGGTCTTCTGAGTGAGTTACGCTGTCTTGTGGCACATAATTTATCATCAAATGGAGAACACTGAGATGCTTAAACTTTGTCATCTTCTAGAATTCCCGTTTTTCAACCTGGACTAGCTACTTCTAAATGCAAGAGCTATTTTGACTATTCTAAAGTGACAAATACTTTTTAATAATTATAAAAAAAAAAAAAACTTAATTACTTGGACTTACTGTATGTTTTATCTACGGAGGACAGAACCTAATCTCTCCCAACGTTTGCCTAACTATAAGTACTATTTTTCTTATAATTTAGATACTTTAAAGGTTGATTTTTGAAGGTCTTATAAAATTATTTAAATAAATACAAAAAAGCAAGATATATTGCAGAAATTGAGGCACGTCGTCCATCATTGTTTCCTTAACAAGATAAAGCTGGCCTGGACTTTGTGTTGGAATTGTTTTATTGTTTGTGTCTCTACTAAGAACATTATTATGAAGAATATTTCAATAATATAACGGGTTCGAAGCACAACAATCCAAATAGGTTGGAGTACTTGCATACTTGGGAAATGGTTGCTGTAAAGCATATAGAAAAGGGGACCATGCCAACACATTACACATATACTTACTAGTCTAAGGCTCTAAGCTATGTGCGTGTTACCTGCGGTGTAGTTAAGCTTCTTGCTTAGTGCTTACCTTCAAAAGGAAAGAGAGAGAAAATAGATTAGTATAGTTAACGAATAGGAAAATGTTTAAGGGTATCATTGCTTCATTGTTTGTATGTAATAATGTGATGGACAAAGATCCTTCTATTGTTTCGACAATTGTTGCTAGAGACGGGGATTATTCCACACTTTATCTACCTGTCTCGCTATATATATATATATATATATATATATATATATATATATAATAAGACTATAACAACTGTACAGGCAGTACAACTCACTATTGTTTGTATGCTAGTTTGATTACATGTTAAATTATTTTCCATGTTTGAAACTTTGGGCATTGGAAGTGGAAAAGTAATGGAGAGTTGAAAAACGGCCTCATTCTGACACCAGCTCAAAATTTTCTTATAGTACTTTAGTGACTTGGTTTATTTCTTTTCTTAATTTTGACATATTTTATACTTTATAGCTACGGCAAATTTGCTTGATTCCAGGAGTTTTAGAATAACCAACTTTAAAAGGAGAATATTATAAGGGTTTTTAAGAGTTTTTTTATTAAAAAAATATTTAATTTCCAATAGAAAAAAATTCTAAAAAAACACTTTTATCTTATCCAATCAGGCTCATAAAGCAACCGATTCTATATTTCATAATAAGATATAACGCCTGCACTTGCACGGACCTACCTACTCCATATACCATGCAAATTATAACCGTACTTATAATTGTATTTTTTTTTTATAGAAGATACTTATAATTGTATTAGAACTAAGTTGTTTGGGTTATAATATTTATTCGTTTTATTCATATAATATATATAGTTTATTTTTAAAGTCGTTTCACTTAGTTGCATTAATGATTTAGAGATTTTTTGAATTGAAACCATATGTAACTATTCCGGATCATGATAATTTGTATTCGATAAAGGGAGGCTGATATTGCAGTGTTACGATGTTATACAAGTTATAAATAACTATTATTTTTCATTTGATAGTATAGGTAATTATCCTATCAAAGAAAGATGGCATAGGTAATTATTTTCTGTAAAAAAAATACATTTTTTATCTGTTTATATACATGTATAAAAAATAAAAAAAAAATTACTAGAGACAATGTAAGAAAAAACATATAGAATATAATTTTATATACACTTCATTAATTTGGTTCGATAGAAAAAGTAAAGAAATAAAGTAGCGTACTAGCACTGAGAAAAAGGAAGAAAAGAAACTATCATCTTCCTTTCGTTAGTGCCGTGAGAGATACTAATTTTGTGTTTGCCGTGGTAGAGAGAAGGTAAAAGAGAAGAGAAAATTTTGAAATTTTGAAATGGATTTTTTTTTTTTAAATCTCTTTTTTTTCCTAGTCCTTCTTTTACTAAAAAAATAATTATTATTCACGTTTTGTCTTTCCTCTCAATCAATTATAGCAAAAAAAAGGTATAGTCATCAAAAACTATTCCTTATTATGTAATTTTACATCTTGCACTTTCGAATTTAATTTAATTAGTTAAAAAAAATGTGTAATTTATTATAAGTTCTTTGGTATATGTGTTTGTATCTTTTTCACTTGAGGGGTGACTATCCATGATCTCTAATGTTGTTGTGCTCACACACTTAAGACCCAAGAACTATGTATTATTTTCGCTCGCCATCCAACCGCCCATGAACTCTAACCTTGTCATGCTTACGCACTTGTGGCTCGAAGACTATGTATATCAACTCGAAACTCTTACTTTAGAATTTGTAATGCTTGGTTTTTGATTGTTGCCTCACCAATATATGTTACACCATCTGTGTATATTCCAACCCTCTTAATGTGTTAATGATTATTCAGGAAATGTCATTACAAAAATCTCAATAAGAACAATTATATAGGGAGTTAAAGGCCAAGACAACCAATACTAGGCAGGAGGGTGAGACTTGTGAATAAAAACTCCTAAGTCTGAGCTGAGAGAGCATATTACACTTGTCTTAGTCAAATGCTCTTGGGTTAAGTCTCATAAATCCTATATGAAATTTAGTTACAATAACAAATTTCAACCTTAGAATTGTGAATTTGAAGCCTAACTCAATCTTACAAGATTGATTTATAAGGTGAGACTTTTAAGACTAGACACATCAAGCATGAAATTTGTAAGACTTGATATTTCTCGATGGTTCAATAGTTACTTTATAGTAAGTGATATAATAAATTCAACAAAAATCATTGTGTTAGACTATAATACCATCTAAGAATTGTGCATTATGAATCCAATCCAATCCTATAAAATCAACTTATAAAGTGAGTCTTACACCTCACTTATATACTATATTTTAGTTATATCACTAGACCATATGAGATAAAAATAAATACTGACTCACATTTCCCGAAGCTTAAAAATATTTTTTTTAATTCACGTTTGATTCTTGTAGTACCATAAATTTGAAATTGTGGTCCTTATAAAAATTTAATTTCACATCTAATCTTTAACTGCTTTAAAATTGAGCAATATATTTTAGTTCATCATTATTTAGTCATTGAAAATTAGATATAAATTGTTGATGTGATCATGATTGATAATGATTATGTTATTCACATAAGAAATCAATAATATTAAAGTTAAAGAATAAATTTTTCTTTAATATTTTAAATTGTAAAAAAATATTTGAAAGAAATAATTTAAAAAATTTATTAAAGCAATTTTTATATTTATTTATAATATTATTAATTTACTATATAAATAAGATAATCATACATGATATCAATCACAATTTCGGTAACATTTCACGTTTAATATTAAATAAGATATATAAAGTGGACTAAAATTGCTCACTTTTAG
>PYAF01004126.1:280770-294717 GCA_007407185.1 Glycine tomentella | reverse complement strand
ATTTAAGTTATAGACTAAGAGTGAATTTAAGTTTCTTTCATATATAAATCAATTTTTTGTATGTATAATCAAATTTTATTTAGGTCCCTGCATGCGTTTGTAAAATAATTACATACATTCTTGGTCCATAAAATTAAAATATCCTAATAATAACACATGGATAATATAAAATAATTTTATATTATTATTCAATAAAAAATTATTATTAATATGATTTTTAGTATAATTATCATAAAATCAATAAAAATTTATTTATTCAACAATGGATGTCTGATGGAAAGATTAAATAATAATATAAAATTGTCTTGCACTTATTGTTCATATCTTATTTTTCAAAGATAAAAAAAATCCAACATTGACTTTTTTTTGTTAGTTTTCGTTCGTGACTGAATAAATGAGATAACTGAAGGGAGGTACAGCAACGATATTTTTTTTACATCTTTCTTAAAATATTTTATTTTTATCTAAAATTTATTATTACTGATAGGTTTATAATTATCTATTTAAGAATAAAACATCTTCGTTTTCTTTTATTATTTTATATCAAACAACTCTTAAAATCTATTCCTATTTTCACTTTACCAAATTCTTTCTATGTGTATATTTTTTCTTTAATTTTTTTTCTTCTTTCTTTCTAAATTTAACAAAGTGTACAATTTGAAAGTGATAATGTAATTTATAGTTTTAGTATAGACAAAGAAAGTATGAAAAGGCCCCATATGATAAACAAAATCAAATCATGCCGAGAATCTAAAAGTACTTACAATTACTTTAATAATTGAGAGAGGGAAAAAAATACGACACAAATTGCATCAAATCAAACCAGTGTCGTTGTTATTTTCGAGGTTTGCAACTTGCTAATAGGGTTTATGAGAAAATTTTATCTTAATTATCTCATCCAGAATTTTGGTAGAATAATTTATTTAATTCTAAATTAATAATATATGAAATGAAACTGAACTGACATGATTTATTAATGTAATATATTAACTTTAATTAGATATATAAGTTTATAATTACAAAGACTCGTGTTAAAGTGATAATCATAATTGAAAAATGTAATAAAATAAACTATAATTACAAATTTTACATTAAAACTGTGTTAGATATTCTATATATTTAAGAAATGGACACTGAGCTTACACCAGGGACTTACCCGGTTCCATTATTGAGCACAGTCGAGTACAGTACTCTTATACCTATTGAGAAAGTAAAAGGTAGATTCCCAAGTTGCCACTATTATGCTACCGCAGAAAATAAGCCAGAAAAGAGATTCTTCAGTTTTTCTAACCGAAAAACAGTGTATGATTACGTGTCTTCGGAAGAATGCTCATAAAATTGATTTTAATGTGATATTATTTATGTATAAATTTTTATTATAAAATTAAATTATGAATAAAATTTGAATTTAACTTAAAATTTAGTTAAAATTATTTCAATTAATAATCAATTTTACATTTAAAATTAATCAAACATGTAAAATTATATATAAAATCAATTCTAGACTCAAATATTTTTTCAACACGCTCTAAATATATATTTAAAAATTAAGTAGAAAATTTTGTTGAGAAAAAAATATTTTTACAATAGAATCATGATCTTTATTTTTATTTTACTTTAAATTATATTACATAAGAATTATGCACTGTGTGGATCTTGTCAAACAGGAAAGGAAAGAGGAGGAGAACACAGACAGAGGGGCCGCACCGCACCGAACCACAGACAAATTGGATTACACCCTTTCAAAACGAATATACTATTTTAAAAGAAAAATAAAAAAATATTTTAATTACCGAACAAAACTAAGAAAACATTTTTTGATAAATTTATGAGTTACTAATTGATTATACTCATAAAAATAATATTAATACTTAATTATTTAACAATGGTTTTTTTTTTTTATAACTCTTTAACATTTAATCAAAATATCAACAAAACATGTTTAGAGAGACCAATGCCATTTTTAGGAATCGTTTTTATTCTCTCAAAAATAAACTAAACAAAGTACTGATTAAAAAGTGCCTGAAATAATGAATATCAATAATCATCACCAGTCTTTTGAACTGCCCTAGTGTCCATTTTCCATAGTGAAAGCAGCTTGAGGCTCCCTTTTGTCTTGCGGTGCGAGGGGTAGAGGAAAAGGTCCAAAATCTTTTGATGACCTCAATGAAGGAGGCACATCACATGGATGATAGAAGAAGAAGAATCACAATCACACATGCCATGGTGTTTATTTGGGCAGCCAAACGTGCAGACCAATTCCCCATGATTTCTTCTATTTGCATGTTATGTATGAACACAGAAAATAAATTAATAATTATGGGTAGGGGAAAATAATCGGTTAATTGCCTCCTATTCTCACAAGCTTGTACTGGATACCTTGGTACTTGCTATGCTGTGATGTGCCTTAAGAATGCAAAGTGGGGTCCAAGTCTAACTCCATTTTTCATACGGAAAAAATAAAGCGATAACTTTTCCCACAAAGCTTGTATATTGCAGATACACCAATTCCTTTTCGGGACTTATCTTTCTTGGCTTGCTTCACTTTCTGTCATACACTCTGATTCACTTTTGTTTCAACTTTGAATGATTAATAGATAATTAATGTTAACTGATGTTGTTAAGGCATTAATTAAGAAATTTAAAAAAGAAGAAGTGTTTTTATTGAAATGATGTTTATATATATATATATATATTATGTTCAGTTATAAACTTATTTTTAGAATCCAAATTATTCAGATATAAATTATTGTGGATTCAACTTTAATTAATTTTGTAAGATCAATGTCATTTAGTATTAAATTTACAAAAGGCTTTATAAATACACTGAAACGCAATGTTATCATTTTTATTTTATCAGCGAGAAAGAGTATTTATATTAAAATAAAAGGTACCAGTAGTATCAGCAGTCCCACACAGCTTGAGATACAATTAATTAATCTTCCCTACTAACACGTGATTATTTCCAATTAACACCAGATAGCATAAATAGAAAATAACCAAACTATAGTTTAACAAGAAAGAATAAAATTTAAGTTTCCTCTACCCAAATGGGTATAACTGTATATAACCAAGAAGCAACCCTTGGGTAATGTTGATGAGCTATATTGGTTGGTCGCACGTGATCGGTGATACATGGTCCGTGTCGCTAGGCTGGCTAGACCCCTAACCCTAAGAACAGCAGAGAATTGAAGAATAAATGGAAAGAAAAGTTAATACCTTGAGGGCTGAGGCTGAGAGAACGCGCATGCTTCTGATATGGTGCAAGCAGACCAAAGTATAAAAGTTAACACGTGAGACTGAGGTATGGGAGTAAGGTAGGGACCTATCAAAAGCAAAAAAAGGGTTGGAATGTGTATTTGGAACAATATTCATAAACTAAATTTATTTGGAAATAATATAATTTATATTTGAATGTTCTTTTTTATAATATCAAAGTTAAGACTAAAATATAGTATTAATTTTCTAATTCAATGCAAAAATTATTTAAAGTTATTTTAATTCAAAATCAATTCTAAACTCAAAATTAAATTTCAAAACATTATGTAACGTAAAATTAAATATATAAAAATAAATCTAAATAAATTTTAAACCCAATATTAAATTTTCCTTCTCTCTTATTTTAATGTTAACAAATTTATCATATATTATAATAATTTATAATTGTGATTGAATTATAATGTAAAATTATTATCTATTTCTATTTTAGATTATTGCTAATAAATTTATTATATATAATAATTTATGATTAAATGATAATATAAAATTGTTATCTTCTTATTTTAACATTAACAAGTTTAATATAAATGTCAGTTTATTTAGAATAAACATGCATAACAGTTTATAGTTAGATAAAAAAAAACTTGTAATATTATTTATTCTTAAAACAAAATTCGAATGTTATTATTGTTGCAAAAAGGCCGTTGAAGTAGTAACCAACGGACAGCTTCAGCCTTAAAGTTTAATTTTTGAATCCATGGGCTAACCGTTAGGCCCCCAACAAGAATTAAATTCTTTTAATGATTGTTGTTGTTTTATGGATGAGGAAAATAGCATGAATTACAAAACAAGATCTATTTGTTTAAGATATTAGAGAACATCAAACACAAATCTAACTGAATTAATTGAATATTATAATTTTTTTACTATGTATTCGATTCTAAAAAAAAAAAAAAACCAAACAGAGAGAACAAAGAACTAAAGTTGCAACAAAATGATTCTCACTCACAGTTGGTAATGGTGGGCTCCGCTTCGCCCTCTTGTTTGATATTTGGTCCCAACCGGACCACCTCCTTCTCCCTATAACCGTTACCATCTTCGAGACTCCCTTTCGTCTTTATTTTTACCATATTTTCTCCTCTCTTTATTATTATTATTATTATAAAATTCAATCATCTAATTAGTACATATTAACAAACTTATTAATTTAATTCAAAACATTAAATAAACTTATCTTAAATTTTTATTTCCCCCCTAAAATTATTCCTATAAACAAAATTAATAAAGATTAATGAATTACATTTTTTCACTATCACGTCATTTTAAAACTGATGTGAATAAAAAATATTTTGTAAATAATGAAATTAATGTATGAAAAATTATAAATTAGACCTTAAAAAAAGATTAAATAACATTTTAAATTTGGAACCTTGTAATAAATATTGGAGGAAAAAAATTCAATATTTTTTAGTTTAATAGTTATATTTTGTTAGTGTAATTTTTTTAACATTATTAACAAATTAGATTTTTTAGGATATAAAAAATTATTTGTTAATTTATTTGGTTATTATAAAAGAAAATGTTTTTATTATATATCATAATTTATGATCATATGAGTGTAAAATCATTTTGTATTATTAATACGTCATGATATGTAATTAGATTAATATTTTAGATGGACAATGCATAACTTATTTTTCTTTAAAACTACTGGTAAACTCAGACTTGTTTAATTTTAGAAAGCTGGAAATATAATTATTTTATATTTTATATTTAATACGATAACGTTTGTAATTTCGTTGAGGAGTGAGGTTTATTTTCTTTTTAAATAATGAACTTGGACAACTTCAACAAACATACCTACCTACCTACCAACGCAACGCAATTTAGGTTTAAAAATAAAAATTGAATAAATATACACTGCTTTCTGAGCTTACAAAAGTTAAATTATTACTGCGTCCTGTAAAATGACAACAGTGACTAATTTTAAAATTTATAAACCTTTGTAAACATGCATGCGTGGCCAAGTACTTGTTATATTCAAATTAAAAAAAAAAAAAAACCAATTGAGACCGTTTCAGGGCTCAAGAACATCGTGCCGTTAGTACTTTTGCATTATTTAAAAAAGTTTACAAATTGACTTCTCCAGCCTTTCTTCGCACACTTTTGATTAACTACAATTTTTGCGTTATTAATTTGTTTTTGCTGCATGCATGTAAGCAATGTTTTTGTTGACCGTTTGTTTATGTTAAAATATCAAATTGGGTCAAAGCTTATAAGACTATTAAGGAACAATGGTTTTATTTTATTTCAAAGAAAAACTCATTTTAATTACACAACTTTTTTAACGCATTTTAATGATAATTTAGTTCAATTATCGGCTCCTTTTAACCAAAGAATGGTCATGATAAATGAATGAACCGCAATATATGAATAAAATAATTTAACTTTCATCCACAATAGAATAATGATTTTTTAATATAACATTCTACTGATATAAGACTTAATTGATTATTTGGTTGTTATACATACATTAACTTTTTATTTTTACTTTTATATTTAAAACTTTATGTCTTATTTCCTACATAAGCATTTTTCTTTTTCTTTTTTATGTTTTAGCTCTTATGCCTTTATTTTGCAGCGGTTTTACATTATTTTTTCTTTCTTTACCAACATTAAAAAATGTTCATATAGAAATTAAAGCATAGGGACGGAACTAGGTGTAGTCTAATAGGGATATCTATCCCCTAAAATACAAAAACATCATGTAAAATTTTATTTTGTTCTCCTTCTAATATTTACTTTAACCAATTAAATCTACTTGTCTATGAGACAACCCACTAATTAAAAGGCTGGTAATATTACATGTTTATATTTATTGTTATCTTTTTTTCTTCTTCTTTTTAACATCTATTTATTATTTTGCAGCCCTTTAATATTATATAAAAAAGCTTTTAACTTCGATGTAAGAATATATGAACTGGGAATAGTACACATTAGCAGAAAGGGGCCAGGTTTGCAACAGCCTGTGAATGAATAGTGTAATATCGCAAATAAAATCATTCTAATCAACCAATGATGATTTTTTGTCTGCCAACATGGCAAGTGATTATCATGTAATTAACTATATTAAAGAAATATTTATTAATTAAAAAAAATAATAGTAAGAAAAAAACGAGAAGGAGGAAAACACCTGCGTCGTTCTCTCTCTCTCTCTCTCTGTGTTCGTTTGTTCCCACTGAAACCCCTGCGTCGTTTATTTCATGCCGTTGTTCTTGTCTCGCACGCAATCGTGCCGGCGACACTGAACTTCCGGCGCCGGGAATGGGCCTTGAGCCGCCGCCGGATTACACTGTGTTTAATTTAGCTAAGCTAGGGTTTCAGTTGGATTTCGGATTCGGAGATCTCTCTCAACTAATTAATTAACCGATTATTATTATTATTTTCTTAAAAAGAAGAAGAAGAAGAAGAAAACGACGTGACGTAACCGTCCGGCGAAACCGGGAACCGTTACCGTTACCGGCTGGCGGATCCCTATTTTTTGTCGTTTAAATTGCGAGGATGGCGGCGAGGGGAGGGCAGTGCTTCGAGAAGCTTCGGAGGTTCGTTCGGACGGTATTCTTCGTGGCGGCATTGGTGGCGTCGCTGCTCGTGAGGTCGCTGCCGGTTCTCGTTGCCGTCGTGGACGTGCTCGTCCCCTGCGTTTTGATTTCGAGCTTCACGTGCGTCAAGTGCTACGGCTTCAAGGAGCATTTGCGTCGTTACGCTTTCAAGAGCTCCTTGACGGATATTCCTCTCGTCTCGGTCATAAGATCCTTCATCATAATCTGTATGATCCGTTATTCCTCGCCTTTTTTACTTGCATTATGACGTGGCACAACGATGATGGAACCATTCATTGTGCTTTTGCTACTACTTTGTTGGAACATTTCGTTTTTACTCGTCCTTTTCATGATGTTGAAGGTGGAGGATACGTTGCTTAATTTGGCTACCGAACCATTTGTTCTTTCCTTTATTTTTTATATTTCTGCTCGTTAGATTTTTCTCTGAAATCATTTATCTTACTCCTTAAAATTAAAGCAGAACTATCTCCTTTCTTATACCGTTTGGCTTGAATTTATCACAGAATGATTTGTTATATTCTTTTCAATTTGTATTCTCTGTGCGAGGAGCAGTAGTTTGATCGTCTGTGTCTGCCTGTTAATAAGCCTAGTTTTTGTATATTTAAAAAGGTTTGGTTCTAACATTGGGATTTTTGTTTGTTTGTTTAAATGAATGCAGGTGTTTATTCCATTTGTGATAGCCCGGCTCTATCACATGGTCCTTACCTTGGAACTGTGACTCTGTCTTCCTTTGTTTCAATTGTTCTCCTTTCAGTCAAAGCTTGTATTTTCACGGTAAACTCCCAGATTGAAGCAGAAGCTACGGTTTCCTCTACAAGGCAGAAACTCCATTTAAAGAAGTCATGGGGAATGCCTGTCTTGTTCCTCTCGTCAGTTGCGTTTGCTCTTGGCCATATTGTGGTTGCTTATAGAACCAGCTGCAGAGCAAGGAGGAAACTCATGTTTCATCGAGTTGACCCTGAAGCGGTAAGTTTGCAATATGGTTTTCCAGCAACTTAGTATCATCTGGGTCTTGCTCTTAATTCTTTGGAATTAGGTGGTGGTAATATTTTCCTCCAGCTTAAAAGAAAATTTCTGAATTCATGAAGAAGCTTAAATTGGTCAGCTGCAATTACTTTGATGACACACATGCAGACATGCTAAAGAAACTATTTGTTTGTTTCTGTCTAATTAAGCAGGTCCTTTCATGCAAAAATGTTTTTACTGGCTATCAGAAGGTCCCTCGGTCTCCTGTTCCCTCTGAGGGGAGAACCCCAAAAAGTGACAGTGAAATGAAACGAAGGCCTTTTGGAGCAGCTCGTGATGAAGAACTGCCAATCAGAATGCTTGCAGACTCGGAGAGCTTATTCATCCCCTGCCAAGGTCTTGCTCTCCATTACAAGCTCAGCCTGCCTGGTTCCCCTCCACTTAACATGTCCTCAGCATTTTGCTCCACTTCATCAATGGCTGGGGGGTTGTCAAAATTAAATAGACAATTGACTTTTATATCTCCAAAAGTCCATCGGCAACTGTACAGGAGCTATAGCAATCAATTCCATGGCTCATCTTTACATGCTCCTCTGTTAGATGGTCCAGTAACTTCTCCCCATCTTTCCGAAGATATCCCTGTTTTGCATCTAGATGAAATTCCTGAAGATCAGGAAACATATAAATCAGAGTTGGAGCAAAATTTAGAGGACATTGGCCAAGTAGGTATTGTTTTAATACATGGGTTTGGTGGAGGCGTCTTCTCTTGGCGACATGTAATGACACCTCTAGCTCGGCAGAGTAATTGCACAGTTGCTGCATTTGATAGGCCTGGTTGGGGATTGACTTCAAGACTGAGTCGGGAGGACTGGGAGAAAAAAGAACTGCCTAATCCTTATAAACTTGAAAGTCAGGTGATTACTCTAAATCCTTAGTATGAGTTGTTATAGAAGTCATTCAATATTTTATTGTTTCTAGTTGTTTATACCAGTTCCCTTTGAAGGAGATACTGGAATATGTCATGATTTAAGCACACAAGGAGAGCCCTAAACTAGGAATCTAGTCTATTAGGTGGAAGAGCTTCATGAGTTAAGTACTACATGAGCTTCTTACCAGGCTCAGTCTGGTACTCCTAATTGTCACCTCCTTTAAAGAGCCGACAGTGGCTTCACCATATCAACACTTTGGGAACTTTACTTACCTATTAATAATTGACTATTTGGTTTATTATACCTTAATCTAGTCTGCAGGTAGCCTTTTCCATAGCTCAACTCTCAATAAAAGCATCTAAATACATGAGAGAGCCCAACCCAAAAGGCTAATTCATTAGGTGGGGAGTCCCATGACTTTAGTACCATACCAAGCTTCCTATTCTACTCAATGTGGGACTCAACATCATCCAACTGACAGTCTTTGCATTGATAAAACCACTTGTGTTTAATTTTTTTATCTGGGTTTTATTTGAATTACATTTCTGATTGACTTGTGTGTTTCCAGGTTGATCTGCTTTTGTCTTTCTGTTCCGAGATTGGACTTTCTTCAGTTGTGCTAATTGGTCATGATGATGGAGGGTTGCTTGCTCTGATGGCTGCACAGAGAGTTCAAACATCAATGAATTCTTTCAACGTGAGTGTTTCTTTCTGCTTTCTTATGTTAAGTAGATAACTTAATCAGTGCGATTAGCTGCATTGTGCAGCTTAGCTTAGACCTGTAAAGCATGTATAATCAACTAAAGAAGTAAGTCGATGTGTATTGTAAATTTGTAATAGCAGAGATTCCTTTAATTTTTCCATCCAAAACAACACTATTAAGAAAATTAAGCAATATGATATTATTTTTGTAGTCTTAATAATTTGTTTTTGTCATGATATGTATATGACCACTAGGCATGCTAGAGTCCATGTAGATGACCTACTTAATGGGAATGAAGGGTTAATGTAATATCAAAATTTGCATACATGTTCATATATACACACCTATTGTGTCTCATGTTGCTAATTATGCAACAGAATGATCAAGACAGATAAAAAACTGGATTCCATGGTAAATATATTTATTTTTGTATATGTGAAGCTGTTACTTACAGCATTGGTCATGTTACTCACATTCCATAAAGTTGTCTGATGAAGCTAATTGTTAATGTTTAAGGTTATATTTTTGTGGTTAATGTGCATTTCACATTTGATCAAGTTGTTAGGCTTGTTTGTGTCATCCAGGTTACAGTGAAAGGGGTTGTATTGTTAAATGTGAGCTTGTCAAGGGAAGTAGTTCCTTCATTTGCTAGAATCCTTCTGCATACTTCACTTGGAAAGAAACATTTGGTTCGTCCACTACTAAGAACAGAAATCACCCACGTGGTGAATCGGCGTTCATGGTATGATGCTACCAAACTGACAACAGAAGTTTTGACTCTATATAAGGTATGTTTGTACCTTAAGGTACACGTAGATATGAATAGGAACTGCTCTTTCCTTTGTAAGTTTCAAACTGCAGAAATAATTAATTGTGTGGAAGGTAAAATTATAACTTAATATAGAGATAAGTGCCATATAATTAACTCACGAAATTCATTTGGCAAAGGACACTTACGGTTCGTGGTTTGTTTACATAGTTTGGCATATTGAATAAATGATATTATTATTTTGCATATGTTCTTTTTGAGGGTATTATTAGTTTTACGTATATTCTTTTTGCCTTGTACATTTTCTTCAGAGTAACCATAGTTTTTCTTGTATTCTTTTTCCAATTTCTTCTTATCCTGTAAGCCATGATAGTGTTTGCTCATTGACTATAATTCTAGCTTATAAACCTTTTTATCTGGGTGTTTGCTCCTCGTGCTTTTGTTATCACTTCTGGAGAAATATTTTATTGACTTGCGTTATGTTTTTAAATATGTTTAGGCTCCACTATATGTAGAAGGATGGGATGAAGCACTTCATGAGATTGGTAAATTGTCATCGGAAACTATCCTTTCTGCAAAAAATGCAGACTTATTGCTACAAGCTGTAAAAGACATTCCAGTGTTGGTCATAGCTGGTGCTGAAGATTCACTTGTCTCGATGAAATATTGTCAAGCAATGGCCTCCAAATTTGTAAACTCTGTAAGTATTCAAGTTTCTGTCTATTTATTCATGCTTGGTAGTTTTTTTTTTTTTGGGGGTGTTTGGGGGGGGGGGGGTGCTTCGTAAGAGTGATTTCTTTTTTCCTGTCTCAATTTTAATTTTTAATTTCTCTTGACCATTTGACGTGCAGAGATTGGTTGCAATATCCGGATGTGGCCATCTACCCCACGAGGAGTGTCCAAAGGCGTTGCTTGAGGCTATATCACCTTTCATTAATAAACTCTTCTTCTCTGTATATAACTCGCAAAGCCAATAGGTCATCCCTTATTCAAGTTTATACACAGGTAATCAATCTATTATTGTAGGGCGCTGTTTCCCTCCTCCTCCTACTATCCTTTTCTTGGCTTCCTCTTTCCTTTTCTTTCTAAACAAATATTACTTCCAAGGGTAAGAGATCAAAGGCATCGTCTTTTTCTCTTGGGTGTTTTTGATGTGCTAGCCTTTAGGTGTTTTAATCTGTATCTTTCCTCTACCCATTTTCTTTTCCAGCTGTCGATATTTATGCTAATTTGAGCTGCTTGTCATTTCCCACTAAAAGAAAGCGGGAAGATGAGTAGATAACATTTGTAAATTTAATTTATCGTCGAGTTGAAAATGAATATAACGTAGCATGATTGTTTTCCAGCTGCTCAACCACATCACCTTATAATTCTTACCTTCTAATGAACACTTAAAAACAATTTATGGTTAATCTAGACCAGTGGTATTTTTAATAAGAATTTTATTCGAATCTGGAACATCTACGGTACGAGGGTTAACTCTTCCAGCGGGTATCACTTTAGAGAAATCACATATGTGCTATTTGAACTAATTACTCGACTTTTTTTTTATATTATAAATTGGTCATATTTCAAGTATGACACAAATTAATTTAAATTTGTTCCTGCATTTTTAAGTTTTAGATTTCTGGTAATTTCAAGTCACGAAGTATTTGGATTAATTCAAGTTAAGTGGGATGATCAGTTAAACTCAAGTTGCGTGAATTTATTAAAGAGACATTCTTTTGATATCTACATTTTTTGCCGTTCTCAAAACTTGTAGAGTTTCCTACCTTGATGGGTTCATTTAATATCTACCTTTTTTTTTGTCGTTCTCAAAACTTTTAATATTCTCTACACAAGTAGAGTTGGGTATGCGATGCGGGTATGTTTGCTTGTATAAGTCTGTATTTGCAAAACCTGCATAACTCAGCCCACATTAAACGAGTTCTATTTATCCCATGGAATTATTTGCAATCCAAAATAAAAAAAAAACAGAAAATTAAAATTTAAATATCTAAAATTTAACCCATTTTAAAAATAATTGTCTAAAAATCAAATTAAGCATATTGTGGAAGTTACATAAAAAATTGTCTAAAATAAAAGCAATAAACCGGACTTGTTTGCTGATGCGATAGTTACATAAAACCTTAACACTACCGTTGTTTATTTCTTTTCAAATTTGTGCAATACATTTAATTGCGTGGGATTCACACTTCCTACACTTTATTTTAATTCAATTTTTTTCTATTTTATCTTTTCTTTTTCCGTCATCTCCATCAAATAGAGGATTAATAGGTCATTAATGATATCCAATTGAGAAGAAAATTGTTTTCTTTTACAGGATTAAGAAGAAAGTTGTTAAAGCTGGTTGCTATTCTCTACTTTCTTACAATTTCATTTCTTTTTCTTACAAATACCTTGAATAGTAGTTACCGACTATGGGGACTGATACAGGTTGGGTATATTATGAGAGGGTCTCTTATAAGATTTGTTTAAACTTTTGTAAGGATTGATTTAATCCATGTATTAAGTTAAGACTTTTGTAGCAAGATACGTATGATATCCAAAAAATCATTTTCCGATTGGGTAGTATTCAGTTTTTCAATACTGTCAATAGTTAGTGTTGTATGATATCCATTATTTCCCGTTAAAGATGTCTTAGGGATAGCATTATTACCGATGCAAAGAATGTTGGTATGTTGCTGTTTCGTTCTTTCTTTTTTAATTTTATTTTCTTGGTTTTTAATATAATGTATATAAATAAAAGTTATCAAATGATTGTTTTGCAAAAATAAAATAAAAGAAAGTCGTGGTTGTAATTGATATGTGAGGATAAACTGAAAATCTTGAGAGGCAGTTTTATCTTCTATCTTCTGCTATCTATATTTCTTTTCTATATAATAAAACAGATGTAAACCCGAAATTACCTCAATAATCTCCTTTTGATAAATATATTTTATTTTTTTTTTTAAATCTTAAATACTCATTATATTATTTTTTTTCATTTTTTTCACACATTCTATCTGCGTAGACAACAGTATTAGTTGTGTGTGTACGCACAAGTATCGTATTAGTTAGGAAGAAACTAAGCAACTTCCAATAAGGGTTAAAACTTATACACAAAAGTTAAAACAATAATTGTTTAGAAATAATAACCGCGTGATGAATAGTGACGAAAAGAAAAAAATTACCTTGACTATATTCGCTTTGGACTTCAATCACAAATTCACAATATATACGAAAGAGTATTTTTTATTTGTTCAACGGAAGAAAAACAGGCTAAACTAAGCCAGAGGGTGGTGGGGAGTCAAGAATGCAAAGATCCTGAACCGAAATTCACTTTATAAAGTAAATAAATGTCTTGAATTTAAGTTGAAAATGAGTAAATTACACTAACAAATTATATCAGAGTGTCAGTGTAAATTTTCATTGGTTTAAATATTTTTTTAAATGGTAATATTAAAAATACATAAAAAGATTGTTTTTTTTTTCATAGAAAATTTTATAAAAGATAGATTGTTTTAATAACATATTTTTTCAAACACCTTTTTAAATAATATCTAGAAATATGTTATAACTTCCTCTAAAAAAAGAAAAAATCTTATAACTAATAAAATAAATTTAGATTAAATTATTAAATAAGTATCTGAACTAATTGAGAATTTATAAATACTTTATTTATTTCATAATAATTGTTATTTTAATTTTTTTACATAGACTAAAAAAGTTTAATAAATGAATGAAATAATATAACAA
>PYAF01004126.1:255642-265849 GCA_007407185.1 Glycine tomentella | reverse complement strand
TTTTATAATTTATTTCTATAATTTAACTTTATATGATATTAAAATTGATATATGATATAACTAAGTTTTTTATTAAAGATTAGTTTCATAATTAATATAAAATAAAAACGTGTAGAGATATTTCATAATTCATTAAAAAGTAAAAGATTCTATTTATGATAATTACTAAAACAAAATAAATGTATATATAAAATAAATTGAAACTCGTATATATAAATGGATATAAGTGATTAAAGATTTAAAGTTAATTTTTATTCTTCTTATAGAGGCAAATGAATTAATTTATTATGAAGTTACTAAATTATCATTCTTCTACCACAAGCATGTGAACTTGTTATAGCTTAATAAAGATGGTGAAATTATTTCAATTTAATCACTTTCAGAATTTAGTGATGAAGGACTCTCGGAATCCAGACCAAATAAAAGATCATTTTTCTAAAAAATATTTCATACTGGAGTATTTTTTCCGTACTACTGTCACTTTTAGTCTTTTGCTGTTTTACATACGAAGAAATTCTTTTAAATAAACTGGTCCCAACAACTCATCCTTTAGCCCCCTATATGGCTAATACTAGCAAGAAAAGTAAAGACACGTGTTTTGGGTTCATTGGAAAATTGAAAAGTATGGGGGTAAATAACCGTCACATTGATTACAGCACATAGTCTTACGCTAACTGATTGCTAATTAAGGGACTTTACAGGAGAATGATGCCATTAAAGTAGGTCACCCCAGGCCTAATGTTAGGGTGAATTCTAAGGTGAAGTCTTTTAGAAGTGCACCAGTGGCAGTGAGTAAGTCAAAATGACATGATATTATAGATAAATATACTATTTATTATTTGTTATAATATTAAAAAAGTTTTTAAAAATTGTAAAATGGTCCTATGTCCTTTAATAGTTCAACATTATTCTTCGTCTCTCCCCTTTTCACTTTCTGTCGTTTGTTTCTTCAAACCCTTCATACTCATTCTTACATTTCTCCTAAGCTGAATTATTTTAGATAAGTTCTAAAACTGTGCATGTATGTTATGTTTTTTTAGCTTTGGTTGTTGCATTCATCTTCCAAAATTGTCATTTAACAATAGCTTTATGTCCCAATTTTTGAATCCATCGTTCTCTTGCATATTCAATAAAGCTCAGACATTAACCCTTGACGGCGCCGTTAAGTGCCTTGAGGGATGGTTATTCCCATGTTACCTTTAGCGTCTTTTGATTTGAGAAAATCACATCGCTTAAGAAACTCCCTTAGCTTTGCGAATATCAGCATCAATTCTTCCACAGACAACCATGACTCGCCGGAGCTCTGCCCGATAGTTCTCGATGATGATGGCGGATGAGCAAAAAGGCTGAATATGTGAGCAGTGAACAACCTATCTATGACGACTTTATTCTCTTTTAGGGTTTCACTTACCCAAATCAATAATCAAATTTTACAAGCCAAACACTTCCAACCCCAACACCTCCACCCAAGTCAAAATCCCAAAATTGGAACACACCTCAAGCCAATCGTGTCAGCTCAAAGCATTATTCCACGACATCAAACAAAATCCTTGCTATGATCTTCATCGTCAAACTGCTTTTGCCCTCTGTCAACCTTAAGGTTCCCCTTTTCCTAATAAACCAAAATAAAATTTACAAAACCATCCACATGTGGATTTTATACGTGGACCAAATTGCAAATTCCTTAAATATTGCTGAATAAGTATACAATATTTGTTCTCATTTAATAAATTTTAAAAATACCAGTCAAGGCAGTTTGCATTCTTAAATCTTAACCCTTGAATATTTAATAAATTTATCTAACGGTAAAAATTAATGTTTCACCAGTGAGAATGGAATTTTAGGTCTTCATATTAGAATCCGCCCTAATGTTAGGTCCATTCTTATACGCATTAAAACAATTTATTTGTAGAGGTAACATAAAATCCCAGCCACTGAAAGATATTATCAGCAAAACAACAACAAAAATTGTATTAAAGGTGTGTTTGGATTTACTTTAGAAATGTTAAGAAGTTTAGAATGTGGTAAATACAGTATTTTTTCTCATCGACTATGATGTTTGGTATTAAATATTAATAGAAATTCGATTATGAGTATTAGATTTAAGTTTTGTTTAGGGTTTTCTGGGATGATTGATTTTTTTCATAAACAATTGTAAGAGAAAAAAAGAAAGATTTTTCTTTTTAAATTAAACTTAGAGTTCAAACAATATTAAATAATTTTTACGTTTGATTTAAAATTTAATACTAATTTTTATTATTAACTTGCTTTTAAAATATAAATATCTAAAGATAAATAACATCACTTTAAAATCAATTTTAACTAAAAATAATTTTATAAAACAAATTTCATTCAAAATTAATTTTGTAAACACTCGTTCAAATACGTGAAAGCCTTTATTTAAAATCATGCTACTGGTATTTTAACGTGACTTTGGATGATCCAAGCTAAATCCAAACATGCACCTAATGTGTCAAAAAAATTTGACTCAATGTTCTCCCTATCTTCTCAATTTGGTCCCTCTATTTTTTTTTTCTAAAAATGTTTCTAGATTCTATAAATATGATCAAGTTTGGAATATGTTCCTACAAATTTTTGGATACGTTTTTTGTCATCGTAAATTTTAAATATGTTATTTTTTTACTCGAAACTAGGCTTGAGTTATTTGAACTTACGTGACAATTTTTTTGACATTTTATAAAAAAAGGGTCGACATCATGCATGCTCGTCTTCTTCACCTTCACCTTTTTCGACCTCTTCGACGTTCTTCTTCATCTTTTCTCTCGTGAACCTTCGTCTTCTCTCTCATAAACAACCGTCACCTTCCACCTCCAAACTGTGACCCAATACAATTGCAGATCTGGAGCTCGTTGGCGATGGAGTAGTCCAAGCTTGTCAGTGTCTTCATCTGTGAGAAATGACGAGTGTCTGTGCAAACTACCCATGTTGTTGCTGACTTCAAGGAGCGTTGACAACCCCATAAGACGTTTTTGGAATTGGGCAATAAGTGCTTTAATTGCTGCATTTTTATGTTCTCCATGTTCCCTTTTTGTGTTCTTATGATCTTGCAACTTTTTCTATATTGTATTATGCACGATAAAGAACTGCTTTGTTTTCTATATTGTATCGAGTCACAACTTAGAGGTGAAAGGTGAAGGTTTAAGAGAGAGAAGATGAAGAAGAACGTCAAAGAGATTGAAGAAGATGAAGGTTAACCTTGAAGAGGTCGAAAAAGATGAAGGTGAAGGTGAAGAAGACATACCTTTTTTTTATTAAAAAAACATTGAAGAAAAATGTCATATAGGTTCAAATAACCCAAGCCTAGTTCCAAATCAAAAAATAACACATTTAAATTTTGTGAGGATAAAAGACGTATTCAAAATTTTGTAGAAATTAAATGTCATGTTAACACACAAGTCTTGACATGATTGGGTATTAGTGTCATATTAATTAATATTTTCATTAAATATTGAATGTTAATTTAACAAATGATTCTATCCAATATTTGATATACACCAAATAACAAACCAAATAAAAATATGATATAATATAAATTATTTTCAAACGACAAAGTAACTATTTCATTAAATATGCATATAACCTTTCCAAAAAATAACTTCTGATTTTTTTTTACAAATTATGAAAATTATAAAAAATTATAATTTTAACTAAATTATGCAAAATTATTTTTTTTTGTTATTTTTTCTTAAATTATAAACAAATTATATAGGTTTTTTTAAAATTGTTTGAATAATATTTATTTAAATTTTATTATTTTAATTAATAATATATTTTAAATTTATGTGTCAAAATTATTATATATATAGCATAGTAAATAATTATATTATATAATTATTATTATAATACTTAATATTCAATATATTACAGTATATATAGAGAAAGGAAGAGAAAAATGTTTATCCTAACCTAACTACTTCAATATAAGAAATGTATTAAAATAATCTATATATCTTAATCAAACGAATCCTAAGATATTGTTGACATAAGCACATGATATGATGACATGTGGTTATAAGTTATTTCCGATCAAAAGTTGAAATGGAGATAGGCTGACTCAATAAATTTAGTATTGATTAAGTTTAATTGTACATTAAGACTAAATATTTTAGTTTTTTTTTTTTTACTCTAGATCTTATCCTTTTGCGAAACAATTGAATCCTTTTCTTGCCCGTTCATTATTAGTACGTATTGTGAAAATTAGTAAAAGATAGGCTGAAGACACCAAAGATACCTAACCAATATTCATGTTATACATAATAAAAGTTCATAAATTCAAGTGTATATATATTATTGACTAAAATATGTTAGTAATTTTTTATATATATTCAAGTTTTGCTTTTAATTATTAATAAATAATTTATTCATTTCTGTTTCCTAAAATTTAAATTTTTTTGGTTTATGTGCTTGTCATTAATCAAGTCCATTAAGTGTTTGTTAGTTTCACACTAAGTTGCATGTGTGTTGTGTCACATCAAATGATATGTGGATGTTAATAATTAATAAATTAAATATATATATATATATATATATATAACAAAATTTCTTTGTCCCACTAATTCTTTCATTCTTGTTCTCTTACTTTATACTATCATTTATTTGTCCTCCATGAACATATAATCAACAAATCACCAGCACTCAACTCCTTGAACACCGAAACCACAAACTCACTATCAACCCTGTCACCCTCCTCCAACGTTGCACGAGCCACCCTCCTCCAACGTTGCACGAGCTCGCGTGATCATGTGACTAAACACTTCTTCTGGCATGCAGACCAAGGATCCCTACACTCGTGCACCATCAACAACTCCTTCCTATCATCATTATTATGGTTCACGGAGGGTCAGGTGAGAGAGTGAGAAAAATGGAATCGATGCGTTGGAGAGAGAAAGAATTTATTTTCCTTTTTGATTTTTTATATCTTTTAATTATTAATTATTGGCAGTCATGTCATTGAACACATTATCGCTTACGTGTCACTTTTAACCTAACATGACACAACACGTAGGCAGTTGACTTGTCAAACTAATAAACACGTTAGCAGTTGATGACAAGGTTGTCAAGATCGAAAGGCGTGGGAGCTCTATAAACTCGACTAGTAAACTCGAATCGTAGAATCGTAAGAGTCTACTTCAAATAAAAAAATAGTAAATTACCTATATATCAATATGAAACATAAATTCATACAATGATACAATAGTAAATTACCTATATTATTTTCATCTTTCTATCAGATATATGCAAGTAATTTTGTTATATGTGTTGAACAATAGAATTGGAACTAAGTTCAAATTGGAACAAAGGCAATAAAAGTAAACCATGCTGCCAAAAGACCCTTTGTGAACAAATATGCTATCTGGTCATATGTACAAATGTAAAACTTGGACAAAACTTGCAGGTACCAATACTATGTGCAGAGTCAATTTCAATGTGCTTACTGCTTAGACCTGGAGTGTGGCTTTGCATTCTGTGAGAGATAAGTAATAATTAGGTTGTACTATGAATAACAATAGGAAGCCTGAAATTCTTGAAGTCAGCCATCAAGACAATCATTTCAATACTAGAATTGCTTATTGGATCATCCTTTGGAAACTATCTGAAATATGCCAAATGGTAGAATTTATGTTCATAAAAAATGGCCTGGAAAAACTACAAACTCAGGCAGCACTATTAGACATTAGTTAGTGTAACATGTTTTCCCGTTTGGATATATCCTAAAAAAAATGGCCACCACACATTTCGTGATCTGCTTCCAACTATCGCCTCCTCGACGGCTCAACCAGTTATTTCCACTCAATTTTCACGTGGAGCTAATCTTTTGGTTTACACATTCAAAAGTAAAGACTAAGAAATGCTCCAAATAATCAAATGCTACACATTCAAACAGTCACAAAAATGTATTCACAAATCACAACCATCAGAGTCTGCCCAAAAACGCTGGCTTTTGTACCCAATTTTTAAAACCTTGCACAAGTAAGTTTCTTGCAATGCCCTATTTCCATGGCCAGATGTAACATCCCGTAGGCCTCCGGTGTATTAACATTAATAATATCAGAATCACGCCAAAACATCATTTAAAAAAAATCGTACGGAAGCAATAGAATCGAATTTCTTGATTACATTATGTATGGAACATAAAAACACGTCACACAACATCAATATGACAAGCCTCTGCTGATCCAGTATAACATAAACCCAAAATAATAGGTAGATATACAGAAACCACAAAAAGAGATAATCAGGAGGAATCATCATCTTATACAACACAACATCAAGGTCTGTACATATACTTCTCAGAATCAAAACCACACATGTGGTCATACAATAGACATATGTACAGCACAATGGGTGTATACACATACCCAATCCCCACACAAGGAAAACCAAGAATGACATCTACCAAGAAGGTCCACTCTGGTCTTCTACTGCAGTCCTTAACCATGCCAGCAAACTCTACTAGGGCCTCCTGCCCTGTGGCCGTTCTTCTCTGCTAGACGAATCACCTGAAAACTACAGCCCCAACAGGGGTGAGATAAACATCTCAGTAAACTCAGGGTTCTGGGAGGTCCTCCCTTCCCCTGGTTCACCTCCAATCACACACACATAACAAAACCATACTCATATCCTAGGACATCATCCTAGCTCTCAATACCCGGCTACCAGGGTAATATAACACAAAAGTATCGTCCCACAGAACTTTTCCAGCATCAGGGGTGCAACACCTCATTCTAGCTTTCTCAACCATCTCACAGAGGTACCATCACACAAGTGTCAACTACTAGACACTTTTCCAACATCAGAGAGGCACCGCCTCATGAACTATATAAACATTGCCTGAGGGTAACCACTCAGGACTTTACTCATCCAGATATGGCTCATCTAAGAGGCTCTCATCCCTTCGGGATCCCTTCTCTTAGAGATACAACATATCTGTATATAGCCTGGCCTGGGGAAGAATATCCATACAGGGCAATCATTCCCAGGACTCTCACAATCACATGCCTAAGAGAGATCATCCCACACAGGGGGCACTCAATCCCTCAGGACTTCCAGTCCACGTGCCTGAGAGAGATCATCCATACAGGGCACTCATCCCTCAGGACTTCCAAGCACGGTCTGAGGAAGATCATCCATACAGGGCACTCATTCCTCAGAACTAACAGCCCACTACCTGAGAGAGATCATCCGCTACGGGGCACTCATCCCTCAGGATTCTCAACAATTGCCTGAGAGAGATCATCCATACAGGGCACTCATCCCTCAGGATTTCCAATCCACTCTCTGAGGAAGATCATCCACACGGGGGCACTCATCCCTCAGAGTTCTCAACCACTGCCTGAGAGAGATCATCCATTACGGGCACTCATCCCTCAGGACTTCATGGCACCTCCCAAGGAAGATCATCCATTCCGGGCACTCATTCCAAGGGAGTCCATAAACCTATTCTGCTGGCCAGAGAATCTCATCTAGCACGATACTATTCCAGTATCTAATATAACCTTATTCACAAACTACCATCGTAGTCTTTGTCTCATACATAGCCACAGAACACTGCCATAGTGTTCGTCCATCAACAATAGGCCACAATGGCATTTCTCTCAATAGCATATGCATATATATATATATATATATATATATATATATATATATCAGCAATCCTGTACAATCTCAATTGCATGGCATACAACCATCACCCACTTGGGTGGCAACAAGAACAAGGAAATCACTCTCAGAAACGATGAGCTTACCTGGCAAAGTCGTACCCTGCAGCTCCACTCCTTGAGTGATGGCCTGCGTCACTGACACCCGCGGTGTCAAGCCCTAACAAGGCATACAAACGCATATCACAGACCATTCAAGCACATAAACATGCATAAGCTGATCATGCAGTCCTCAACTACCACAAAGAAAGGAATCTCAGTTCTTTCCATCAGCTCCAGTCATCTAACTTAAGGTTCATCGGACTCATCCATCACAAGCCCTTCCATAGACCCTCAGTGGTCTATCTCAACTCAACCATGGCCTTAGAGTCCCCATAGACTCAATACAAGCCATTTACAATGAGCTCAAAGCTCTCACAACCCAATAACTCAAGGTTTCCATAGGGCTTGAATGGTCTATATCATACACCAGACACCGTTCATGTGGCCTCTCAGGCACATCAAGCCCATTAACAAGGCTCTTGCATGTCTCAGTATCAAGTGACTCAGTCCAAGTCACGCATGCACAACCTAGAGCCAAAACCAACATTCACCAAAATCCAAACCAAGAGCTAATCCTTCATCCTCTCATCATTCTAAACATACCTCTCCAAAGGACCCAGAGCTAATTCTAACTCTGTCACAAGTAGGTCACTATTCACTCAAAACCCCAACTCTTAAATCAACCAAGGAATCTCGAGTTTCTTACCTCAATGGCGATGAAGAAAGCCTCTGGGACACTCCTCCAAGCCTGGATGTCCGTGGGTCGCTATTGTTCCTTGCCAAACTCGAGTTCTCTACTTTCCCATGAGAAATGTTTTCTCAGAACAAGGGGCTTTCGAGTGAAATGGAGGAAGGATTTAAGCTCTCAAAAGGTTTCTAGGAGGTTTGATGTGTTGAGGAAGTGATTTGGGTGAAGAAACAAGGTCAAGGGAGCTTGGGAACCTCAGCAATGGAGGTTGGGTTGTTCTGGGGAAGAAGAAACAGCTTCTCCCCTTCAAAAACGCGAAAATGGCCTTTTATAGGCCCTCAGCCCGTGCTCCCATGCTACCAGCGTGAAGCCCACGCTACCAGCGTGGAATACTAGTGGAAATTGGCTTTCTGGAGCACTTCCCACGCTATTGGCGTGACATTCCAGTCGTCGCTAAATCCGTCGCTAATTCTGTCGCTAATTCCGTCACTAAAGCTTTTTACGACCGAAAATATAAAATTTAAACTTCTTTTTCTTTTTCTTTGTATATATATATATATATATATATATCCAAGGTTATTATACTAGAGGCTTCAATTCAACAAACAAAACCATATTCCCAAACATGCTAAACTTTCAAAAAATAAAAACAGCTACAGTCACCATCACTACCACATTTCAATAATCAAGTTGTGTGCCACACCACCAAATATTATGCAAAATAAAAACCAAAACGCGGCACTGAATAAAAACAAAAACAGCTACAGTCACCATCACTACAGAAAAGAAGAATGAAGAGTGAAGACAAACTTATGGCACTGAAACGACATCACGAACACGGACAGGTGATGGAAGGTGAGCGACAACAAGAATTGAGTGACGGCACCGGCACCAGAAGGTGAGCGGAATGCGACAATGAACTCACAAAGGAATTTGGAAACCTTCCACAGCTGCACGAAACGCGCCGTTTCGATTAAATCGGAATTGCTAACTCGCATCCCGACTCGCGATTCCACTCTGATTCCATCGAGTCTACTACGAAATCGATTATGCTTGCGATTTAAATCGGGAATGTTGAGTAGAATCGTAGAATCAAACAATTCTACGATTTAAAACTCGATTTTGACAACCATGATTGATGGACCTAATTGACGACAAAGACATAAATCAAAATTTTTGAAATATCAAAGAACAAAAACAGAGAATTTTTTTTATCAAGAATAAAAAATAAAACTCAAATATATATATATATATATATATATGTATATATATATATATATATATAAATCACTAATATATTTTAGCCAATATTATATAAGAAAACTAGGAAATACACCTTATCCATGACTGATTGAGACACAACTACTTTATATTGTAATAGTTTGTGTCATTAATATATAGAACTGCACGCGGTTGATTAAAAAAGGAAGAACAAAAAACTTATGAAGGAAATAAATATTAAAGAAAAAAATAGAAAACTTAATCAATGCCAACCAATTTTCAAGGAAGAGAGAAATTGAAAAATCTTGGAATCAAATCAAATTGAAAATATCAAAACTAGCTAGGCTTTCTTAGTGTGCATCAGAAAGACTTACATGCATATATTATAGATTTTGTTAATTTTTAACCATCGTGACTTGTGAGCACACAGAAAGGTAGGGGTGACAATTTGTGACACGACCCGTCAATCCAACCCGGACCCGACACGATTTTTTCGTGTTCGGGTCAACCCGTTTAATAAATGGATCGTGTTCGGATTGAAAAAATTTGACACAAAAAAAATCGTGTCGGGTTACAG
>PYAF01004126.1:235769-255542 GCA_007407185.1 Glycine tomentella | reverse complement strand
TGGCTATTATAGTAATTTTTTCATATATACATCCATATCTAAGTTAAAATTCTCATTTATTTTTGTATGTTGCATTTAATTATGTTTTCATATTGGATTGATGAAGTTAAATGTAACTTATTTTGATTTGAATTATATTAAACAAATTAAATATGATTTGAATTAATATCATTTTATTTTTACTCGTGTCGGGTTGGGTTGGGTCATGTCGTGTAAAATCAAATTGTGCTTAAATTTAGGTTGTATCGTGTCAATCCGTGTAATAAACGGGTCGTGTTCGGGTTGACTTTTACAACACGAATTGTTAATCGTGTCGTGTTCGGGTTGAGCCTATTCGTGTTCGTGTCAGACCCGGGTTGACCCGAACCCGACCCATGAACACGAATTGCCACCCCTACAGAAAGGTACCCATTAACTAGCTAGATTTTTACTGTGTAAGACGTGGAAGAAATGCAAAACCCTATTATGAGATTGGGCTGTTATGACTCATTGCTAACGCATAAGGAATTTTAATATTTTAAAATGCGCAAAAGAATCACAGTACTGAACTTAACACAAATGTTGTGTCAAATCATATTACAGAGAAAAGAAAAAGAAAAGAGAGGAAGTGGTATCGAGGTTTTGTATAACAGAATGTGTTTATATGAAAAATTATTAAGAGAAAGTTTCGTGCATGTACGTTTGGTAGATGATCTTGGATCCTGAGCACATACAGCATGACAATTAATGGAACTAATTTCTTCTTTCTAAAGATAAAGAACAGAATACGATCAATTTATAAGCAAACTGAATACTGTTTATCGATTTGGCGAACCTTTCACCAAATCTAATCCAAATGAAAGATTTTTGCAATCATATGAAATGTAATATTTTAATAAATAGTTAAAAATAATATCCAATAGGTGCAAGTCCATGTCTAAATATTTTAAGGTCTTAGGAAAAATTGATATTTAAAGATTAATTTAATATAATCTATCTATTTCTTTTATCTTTTAACATAGTTAACATCAAATAAAATCTGAGTAATTATTATTTTTAAAAACTACTTTCAACGATTACAATAATTACAAGTATTACCAATAACGTTTTAAAATAATTAATAATTTTAGTGACATAGGAATTTCTTTTTACTATCAATACTTTCTTTTTGGAATAATTAATATTTTTAGTGACATAGGAATTTCTTTTGTTTATACTACTTGTACTATCTTTTATTTAAAAAAATAATAATCTAGATAATAAGATTATAATACTTAGTGAAACTTGAAATCTTTTTAAGATTAATACAATATTCTTATCGATTCATCTTTCAAAGTTTTCACTAGTTCAATTAATACAATTTTAAAACTACAATTTGATTAATAAAAATAGTAATATATGTAATATATCAGATAAAAATTAAAATTAATAGTAAATATATTTTAAAAATGTATGAATTTTTTTGAGGCATTAGATGATTTGGAACCATCTAAATGACGTTGCAATTGTCATGACCCTAAATAGGTGTTATATTAATAGTTTCTCTATTATATTTATATGTAATAAAATACTATTTTGAATTAATAAAAACTAATACACCGTTAATTTTTTGTTCAGAAGCTTAGAATAAACTCCGTATAAATAATGAAAAATGAAATTAAAAATATGAAAATCCAGCAAATTATAAATGAGAAAAATAGGAAACAGCAAAATAATACACCATTAATTGAGGGAGATAATAAAAACTAATATGTTAAGTAAAATACTATTTTAATTAATATAAATTAATACACCATTAATTGCTTTTTGTTTATAAGCATAGGAAAAAATTCGAGTTAATTATTTAAAAATGAAAATGATAAAATATCAAAAGTCAACAAAGTCTTAAATAGAAATAATACGACATTAATTGAGAGAAATATTTTTTTTACAGGATTTGAGAGAAATAATGAAAAAATATTATTTTTAATCTTTAAAATTGATAACCATTAATTTCTTTTTGTTCAGAAGCTTAGAAAAACAAAACTTCGTATAAAAAGTTTTAAAAAATAAAATGATAAAAATATGAAAGTCAGCAAAATATAATTCAGAGAAATCAAAAACAATAAAATAATACTCCATCATCAATCTTAAATTTATTTTTTATAATTATTTGTACAAATTATTATGCTTTTAAATATTTTACTTATAAGTTTATATATATATATATTAAATTTATTCACAAATTATTTATATATTATAATTTTTTATTTTTTAAATTTATGAAAATTTAAAAATAGAGTTTAATTTTTTTGTATATATCAATATTTTTTTATAGTATCAACCAATAAAAAAATAGTAACAAATTAAGAGTGAATAATTTCTTTAATTAGATTTGGTTGTTGGCTAGGATAGAAAACCAGCCCAATAGTGTCAAACAACTCTCTTCACACCAAAGCATGAAGCATTAATGAAAATATTTATTAATTCCTTCTTTAGTTTACAACTCTTTAAAAGGGAGACACAATAAAATATTAAAAGTCAACACATCTCTCAACAAAAATTAAATTTAAGCCTTTGGTTCAGTACTTTTGAGAAGACTAGTCTCTTATCGTGGACCAGACATGTAATAGTAGTTCTTAATTCCTTTTATTAATATGATGGCAAAAATGACCTTCACCTTCCCATGCAGTGGCGGATCATATATATATATATATAGTGAGGGTTTGTATATGTAACCTCTCACTTTAAAAATTTATATATAATTATCTAATATTTTTATATTTTGACCTTTTCAATTATATATATTTGAACCTACCTCATATTTTATATTCTTTAAATTTTATATATTTCAACTCACTATTCTCAATTGATCCACTAATCCATGTTCTAAATCTGTCACTGTTCCCATGGTTTTTAAAATTTGATTTGATTTTATTTTTTACTCTGATATCATTTCATAATTTTTGACACTGGGGACCAGTTAGCTAGGATTCTCTCTTTGAACGACGTGGACTTTGGCTTCCCATAGTCTGAAATCAATACTCTGCATAAATACTAAGAAAGAAGCACCAAAGCCAATGCCAATTCAAATAGTCATATTTTGATTTAGTCCTCTCCTGTATCCACATCAACATCTCTGCTGCGTACACTATCACCTTTCTTCTTCTTTTCATTATAATCAATTCTGCATTAAGGTTCAAACATACATCATATATATGTGCATTCAATTTTTTTAATCTGCATGATATGATATGATACCCTTTTGTTGTTTAAACTTTTTAGAACTGTTCATTGCATGTACGTTCGTGTAAACGTGATGAGGTTTGGTTACTTTTGTGTCACAAGAATTCTGATTTCTTGTTTCATTTTTTTCTTCTTGTTTTCATTATGAATATCGTTTCATGTTTGTGTGTTATTTCTCTTTCGGTTATGTTTTGTTTTTTTTTTTGTTGAACAAACAGAATATTTGAGTAACCAACAACAAACTTGAAATTGAACGTGTGAATGAAGTCATACGCGCGTTTCCGTCATTTTCTCTTCTTTTTTCATTTCTTTTGACTGTTCCATTATTATTTCACGTGCTCTGTTTCCAGTCAAATTGGTTGGTGAAAAGAAATCAAAGCCAAAACCAATATAAAGAATCAAAGATTATATATAGCACGTATATATGTTCGTGTTTACTAGGTTCCTGTTATGTTTTTCACTTTCACATTTTCTATGTTTTTGGATATGAAGAACTTTAATTTGTACTGACTCATTCGAGTGTGGATGCAGATATGGAAAGCTTAAAAACACCTTTGAAGGGTGTTATAAACGATCTTCGAGGAAGAGCTGTGTACTATAAAGATGATTGGACTTCTGGTCTCTATTCAGGGTAAGTTTCTTATCAGATTATTAAGCCAACTTTTTTTTTTTTAAAAAAAAAAATAGTATTACTCTCTACTAAAAACTCATTTTTTATTGATAGGATATTGGCCCCGACTACCTATATTTTCTTTGCTTCTGCTCTTCCTGTTATTGCCTTTGGCGAGCAGCTAAGTACAGACACAGGTTTTTCATCTTCTTCTCTATCCTCATCCTGCCTGTCATACCATATGTATGTATATAAAAAGATGTTTGCCAACGTCACACACTTCTTTTATAGAAGGTGTAACTTGTTAAAGTACTTCTTTTCGAATTTGTTCATCTACATCAACTTGCTTTTGAGAAGAAATATTTTAGTAAGCTGCACGTTAGGTGTACTTTAAAATGAAATTATAATTTGTGCAAATGCTCCTTTTTAAAAAAAAATGAGTGACTGTATGTTAATGCACCTCATAAAGATTTTTTGAAGTACACTTACTTTTTGTTTTGGAGTGTTATAGTAAGGTAAAATCTTACGTATTTCTTAAGAAAGTTGAAATTACAGCTTCCTAAAATACTACAAGTGTGAGTGGATTTTATATATTCAGCACAAAAACTTTTTGCACCTGTCACGCATTCCCTACATGTGTGAGCATGAGAAGAATTAATTTGAACTTACAAATGTAAGAATGAAAGATTAGAGATTAGTTTCTCTGTCTCACTTGATACTCTCTTTGTATGAGAAAAAATTTCAATGGGATAAATCAATATGTTGTTTGCATACAGATGGAAGCTTGAGCACGGTAGAAACACTGGCCTCTACAGCTATTTGTGGTATCATACACTCAATTTTGGGTGGCCAGCCTCTCCTAATAGTTGGAGTTGCTGAACCCACTATCATTATGTACACCTACTTGTACAACTTTGCTAAAAATAGGGATTCCTTGGGACGAGAACTCTTTTTAGCTTGGGCAGGATGGTAAGAAAAACATTCTCTGTGTAGCCCAAGTTTGTTGTGTTGTGTAACCAATGTCTAATTGATATTGTTAACATCCCAGGGTTTGTGTATGGACTGCTCTCTTGCTGTTTCTTCTGGCAATATTCAATGCTGGCAATATCATCAATAGATTTACAAGGATTGCGGGTGAGATTTTCGGCATGTTGATCACAGTCTTGTTCATTCAAGAGGCTATCAAGGTCAGTTTGTGATATAGTAGTATTAGTTTAGGTATCAACTATCAAATGAAATATGATTTGGCATAAAACATGGAAAAAAAAAAAAAGACTTTGATGCAAGCTTTTTTAAGTTCAGGGAATGGTAAGTGAGTTTAATGTTCCTGAAGAAGGAGACCCAACAACGGAAAAGTACCAATTTCATTGGCTGTATGCAAATGGATTGCTGGGTATTATATTCACCTGTTGCCTTCTCTATACTTCTTTAAAAAGCAGAAGAGCAAGGTCATGGTTATATGGGACAGGTTTGTCAAGTGCACTTCAAGTGATTTGATTTGAGCCATTATTAGCATGGTTGGAGTAGAGAATCTGACATAGTTTGTTTATATTGAACAGGGTGGTTCAGAAGTTTCATTGCAGACTATGGAGTGCCTTTCATGGTGGTGGTGTGGACAGCTCTGTCATTCATAGTACCAAGTAAAGTGCCTTCTGGAGTTCCAAGAAGGCTTACTTCTCCTCTTGCTTGGGAATCTACATCTTTACATCATTGGACAGTAATCAAAGTAATCCATAATATTGCATATAGTCCCACCACTTCTTACTTTGGTAGTTTTGGACATTACTTATATGTATATAACATTTGCTGCAGGATATGGGGGAGGTTTCTCCGGCATATATTTTTGCTGCTTTTATTCCCGCCTTAATGATAGCGGGGCTTTACTTCTTTGACCATAGTGTTGCTTCCCAGATGGCACAGCAGAAGGAATTCAATCTCAGGAAACCTTCTGCATACCACTATGACATATTGTTGCTAGGATTAACGGTACGTCTCTCTCTTGTACTGAGTTGTTTAATTGTCATTTACATTAGTGATCCAATTAGAATTGATGATTTGCTTTGGATAAAAAACTTCAGACATTGCTTTGTGGATTAATTGGCTTACCCCCTTCAAATGGAGTTCTGCCTCAATCCCCCATGCACACCAAGAGCCTGGCTGTTCTCAAGAAACAGGTGGATAAATGAGTATTGGTATTTGTTAGTAAGTAACTATCATGATTGAATTAGATATTTGATATGGTGATTTTTCAATGGCAGTTGATCCGAAGAAAGATGGTTAGAAGTGCCAAGGAAAGCATAAGGCAGAAAGCTAGCAAGTCTGAAATATATGGGAAGATGCAAGCAGTGTTTATAGAAATGGATAGCTGTCCAGATGTAAGTATAAGCCTTTAATCCTCTTGGCCCTGCCACCAATTAATCCAATTGACACATAGCTAAGTTTCTTTTGGCTATGATTGTTTGCAGAATCATTTAGTGGTCAAAGAGTTAGAGGATTTGAAAGAGGTTGTCCTAAACGGTGAAGACAAAGGACTCAACAATAAGAGTACCTTTGATCCTGAGAAACACATTGATGCATATTTGCCTGTCAGAGTCAAGGAGCAGAGAGTGAGCAATCTCTTACAATCACTCCTAGTTGGAGCATCAGTGTTTGCTATGCCTGTCATAAAAAAGATACCAACTTCAGTTCTGTGGGGATATTTTGCTTACATGGCCATTGATAGTCTTCCAGGAAACCAATTCTGGGAAAGGATCCTACTTCTTTTTGTAACACCTAGTAGGTGGTACAAGTAAGTGGAAGTTACTATTGTTTCATCATTTTCACAAAAGCATGAAACTTCCGCTGTCAATAGTTTCATTCAATTTATTCTCTTTCTAACAACCAAAAATATATTTTTGGCAGGTTGCTAGAAGGGGATCATGCTTCCTTTGTTGAGTCGGTACCTTACAAATACATAGTCTTCTTCACACTCTTCCAATGTGTATATTTCTTGGTTTGTTTTGGAGTGACATGGATTCCCATAGCTGGAATACTGTTCCCCTTGCCTTTCTTTTTGCTGATCACATTGAGGCAGCATATACTTCCCAAGCTGTTCAAGCCTCACCATCTTAGGGAACTTGACGCGGCTGAATATGAAGAAATAGTTGGTGCTCCAAGACTAAGTTTCAATACATCTTTCAGGGTATGATGCCATGCTTAATTTCATCTTAATTCTCTATTGCACTCCAATTAGTTCAATATGGGATATGAAAGAGCTTATTTACTTTTTAACAGGAAGTGGAATCACCCCGACTTGGATCAAATGAAATAGGCAATGCTGAAATATTAGATGAGTTAACTACTAGTAGAGGGGAGTTGAAGGTCAGAACTGTCAGCTTTAGTGAAGAAAGAAATCGCCAGGTAACAACAATTTCAGAAGAGTGCTATAACGTAAAAACACACTTTCTCTTTCTCTAACGTACGTACTATTGGTTAAATTTATTGAAAATTATATTATGAGGAAATACATTGAATAAAATGTAAGACCTACAAAATTTTGTAATTTTTTCAACCAACATAAATGTGTGTTCCTAGTATCTATTTTCCACTGTTATTGATTTGAATTAGCTTAGCATTTTTTTGTTCATTCAATTTCCTCACATAAGTGTATTGTGTTTGTTTGAATGATAAGGATTTACAGGTTTACCCTGATGAAAATGGATCGCCACTCACAGAAGAAGGGACATGACATTCATACGTCTACTCTAGAAGAAGATGATATCAATATATAGATGAAGATCAAGTTTTAAAATCTAGAAATTTTCAAATTTCATGGTTTATGGAATTTATAAGTAAAATTACCAACTTACTTAATGATGAGAACTCTCTACTTTAGCATTTAAATTTCAGTCTTTTTACTCTAGTTACTTGTATACCTCGTGTGTTTCTTCCCGGAACGTTTATCACTCAGAAACATCATAATATCAAAATTAATGCACAAAAAAGAGCGACACTAACAACCTCATCTATCTTACTATATTGTACATGAAAATTGAAAAGAGACTGAAATCACTGAAATCCTAAAAGGACATGTCGTGCATCACAAGGCAATTTAAAATTTAGATAACAATAAATGTGATATATTATAATTTTTTTAAAAATTATTATAAAATATGTGGATTTACAATATAAAGATCTTTCATCTTGTCATTTAATCATAGATTATTAGGGATAGACTCATTTTTTTTAGCAATAGGATTGGTTCATGTTTTTAACTAAAGAAAGTGTTAAAAATATTAATTAGTATTATCTAAAAGTATTCGATCTGTTGATGTTTCTCTAATTTTTGTGTGCATCATCACTACAAGAAAATGACATGGACCTACGGACAAAAATTGTCATTATAAGTAAAAAATCTGTAGGTAAATGTATGATATATTTTGTCCTACGGACTTTTTTCCGTCAACTTTGAGGGGGCGTATACTGACGGCTAATAGTCTGTAACTACAGTTTTACCTACGGATTTTTTTTCATTTACAATTACATTTGATTGTCACTATATACGATGCCTACAATTCACAATGTGCGTAGGTAAAAGTCATTAACTTATATCTACAACATCTAACTAGGTAAAAACATTAACTTATACCTACAACCTCCAACTGTAGGTAAAAGTCATTAACTTATACCTACCATTAAAAGATTGTAGATATAAACCATTAACTTGTACTTATATGCTTTAACCGTAGGTAAATGTCACCAAATAAAAAAATCGCACAATCCATTATATATTGGAATGCTTTACGTTTCCAAATTATTATTATTATTATTATTTAGTTATCTAGATAAAATGAATATCAATTGTATCTAAATCAATCGTCTAAGCATTCTACAAGTTCAAGGAACTAATCTATGTAATAAAGTAATTGTCTTAATTAAAAAAGAAATTCTACTAATTTTGAAACATTGGAGCACACATTGAAAATTGATAAACACGGACTAATTAAACTCCTTTCTTCATGAGGGATGAAGGGGACAAAGGTCCATTTTTCAAGGAAGTCACATAATCACAAATTAAACAAGAGTATTTATATATCCCAAAATACTTTACAAAGATGAGATGATATCCAACATCTACAATGACCAACAGAGTAGTCACATCCAAGTACAATTACATAATCACAAAAACAAACAAAAGTATTTATGTCTCAAAACACCTACCAAGCCGAGATGATATCCAGATTCACAATAACCAATAGAATAGTCATATTCAAGTAATCACCAATCTGCACATTTATGAACTAAGTCACCAACAAATTTTAAAAATGATCAAGCATATATTAAACTATTAAAATAAATCAATCAGAACTAATACCGCAAAAGAAAATAAGACCTGGATGTAGAGGGTTTTATGTCACAAGTTGCAACAACAAGGTTATCAATATCGAAGCAGAAATAAGGAAAGGGTTGTACAAGCAAGAAGAAACTTTGCATAACAGTAACACATTATAAGACATGTTCAAGACACAGTTCAAGGCACAATATCTTATGACCAGATGTTAAAGATTAACTGAAGTTGAAATTTCTCGGCTATTATGGTAGCTTATATCCAGATTCTAAAAGATGCTAAACCAATTCATATATCTACTTCTAGAAATGTTGTTCAATCTTCATATTCAACTTTGAAGTTTGAAGATGCAAACATGAAGAGAGACACATCATATTAAATAAAATTAGGAAATTTTATTAACTTTTATGCTCTTTTCCTCAATACAATTACATGATTACAACAGCTAATCTTGATTTCCATCACATTAGTAATTTCATACACATTATACATATGAAAACATGTAACCACAAAGACCAAATTGATTCCTACATCATTTTTTTCTATAAATCCATAGAAATTTCTAGTGTACAATAGCTTAAAACTCTTGGTGTCCAATTCTAGAAAGAAAGATTGTTTGCGGCATTTATCTAAATGAGCTATTACTATGGGCAATCATTTTTCCTTTCATATTTGTATTTGTAAATGTGAAAATTAAAGTGACCCATAAATTGCCTATAGGAATCATCCTTTCAATTAGGAAGAAGCTACATAAACTAATTCCATAGTAGGGCTAGCAAATAACTTCAATATGCAGTGCAAAACATGGGGTTGGAGAGGGTGATAGATAGAATGATCTTTTATTTCCATTATAGAGTCATTCTAACCAAGAATCAACCTATGTGATATGACTCACATCAAAGGTTATACTATTATGAACCCTAGATGAAATGATAAACAAATGAAATTTGTAGTTAAACTGCTCATCGAATTCAAGCTAAATTTTCACTCAATTACCACAGAAAATTGCTAACTTCCTAAAATCACATAAAAATCCAATGTCCAAAGTGGTAGGAACTAAAAACACCCTATATACATCAACCAGTTTTCACTCAATTATAGCATTCCTTTATTATCCTCACACTTGTGTTTACAAATTACAAATAATCTTCTTTGTATCATAAAATGATTTGGGCAAAGTATTTTCTTCTGGTAATACATCACTTAACAACTCTAACAACATCCAAAACCTTTTGTCAGTCCACCCATTTGGACACTTTAAGTGATACAAATGTACAAGGAATGACAATTTTGTAAAATATTTATTGAAAGAGTTGTAATCTATCCAACTCTTATCCATTTGATAAAATAAACTGAAAAAGTAGAATGAAATAGACATAATAAATTAGTGCTTAGTGTAACTAAAATATCCATGTGTAAATCAATCACAATACTATAGAATTAGTGCTTAAAATTTGAAAAAAACAATATTTAATCAAACATTAACTTCAGGGATGCCTCTATTCTCTAGTACAGTAGTACTTGAAATTAAAATTTTATCTATTTTTCATTTTTTGAAAATCTAAACAAATGCGGTGTGAGTTGTGAGTGAGTGATCGAATCTTACCTTTCGTGAAGCCAAGCCAAGCCAAAGAGATGACAGTGAAGAGAGTTAAAAGTAGAATCTTAGCCAAGCCAAACGCTCCACATGGCCATGGTTAAAATTGTTGGGAGTTACGATTTACAGTACAACTTACAACATAGAAACTAGAAATTTCAGAACATCATCTATGACGGCTAAAATATATACTCATAAGTCATAATAATACAATAAATAAATACAAAACTCTTTTATTACAATCTTTAAAACACTCTTTTATGTCACTATTCTCTCTCCTCTTTTAATCTAATTTATGACACATTTTATTTTATTGTACAGTTACAATATTTTTTGTTCAATAAATCCGTAATAAATTTTGTATCCTCATTCTTCCATTTTTTTTAGAGACATTCTTCCATGTTTATTACCTAGAAAACAAAATAATTTACTAACATGTTTAGCAGAAGTTTCGCAGATTAATCCACAATATTCACCCATTACCCAATACACCCACTGTGATAAGTCCTATTAACTTACTATACGAAAGAGTAATTATATATATAAAGGGAATAAGATATTTTAATATGCACATTTTTATAGTTATATTTTATTTTTATAACTACATTCATAAATTATTATTTTATCTTTAAATCATTTTCATAAACCCCTGACTAACTTTTTTATTGTCTTTATTTTTATTTATAAAAGAAATAGTTAGGCACATAGTACCTATTTTTCCCTAATAATAATAATAATACTTGACAAACTAAAGCTGGAAAGTTAAAGTTCAACTACCTTCTACCTTGATTCCTTGTAAGCTATGATGAACTTTCCACGACTGAACCAAATCCAGTCCAAAACATGTCATCTCAAAAACAGAAAAAGGAAAAAAAAATATTAATCAAATACGAATAATACTTTTCTTGTGTAGAAAAAACATGTCATATCAAAAACAGAAAAAAAATGTTTTGCATGAAACTATGAATAATATAACTCCTAAAATTGTGTAGAAAAAGTAAATACTTGTTGTACCCTTTTTTAACTGTGCTCTATGTCAGTCCAAATTACTGTTAACTTTATCCTACAAATCTTAAGCAATTATAGATTTAACACGATTAACATATATATTGCATTCACCACTATAGTCATGTGCTCATCATGATTCAAATAAGGGGAAGAAAAATTTGCTTTTGAGGAGAATGAAACTACGTACACTCACAATGAGAAAGCAAGCCACAATTTATTGAAATATCCTATGAAACTGAACAAGGAAGACAACAACACACATGCACATCCAACAAGGAAGATGAAAATTTATTGAAATATCCTATTGAAATATCCATTGATACTTAAATATAGCAGTAACAATATAAAAAATTCAAGAAAAAGTGATAATCACACACTGCAATATGCAATACCAAACTATACTAACTTTGGTTCTACTTTTCCCAAACCCTTTAGAACCCGATTCTTCTTATATGAACAACCCAATCAAATCTCCACCGTTAATTTAAACAAAATCCAAATCCAACCGTTGATCCTCTCTCTCTCTCTCTCTCTATCATCACAATTCACAAGATAGCTGATGTAATGAGCAGTTAGTTTTTCCATTTCGCTCATTTACATATTAAGCATTTTAAGTTATATTGACAAAGCATTTACATAATTATCAATTACGGAAGTGAATTACTGCTGCTCCTGAAGGATCAAGCATGTTTGTAACTTGGTAGTGACTGGATTTAGAGTTGCAGAGAACTTAACCTAAATTATATCTATTCACATGTACAGGCTTATATATGCTTATACATTAAAAAAATGCTCCTAAGTTATATGGATTTAGAATTGCAGAGAACTTACTGATATGCCTTACATATGCTTATACATTAAAAAGAAAATGCTCCTAAGTTATATCTATTCACATGTACAGGCTTGTTTTCGTAAGTTATACATTGTGTAGACTCAAATATAGTAAACCACGAATTGCAGAGCTCATTTCACATGTACACGGGTTGATTTTCATAAGCGAAAACAAGTGGCAGTTGAACAAGATACACGTAAATTTTGAAGCAATAGAAGGATTCAGAAAAGAAAAAGAAAGCACAGATGAACCTGATGCTTGATCGAGCGAGATGAAATGAGATGAGATGAGAGAGAACAAAGAATGAGCGAGAACAGAGAAGGTAGCTGCAGTGCCTTCTTCGCTTTTTGCTGTTGTCGCCACCGCCGTACCAGTCACGTACCAGCGCGCCACTGTTGAGTTGTGAAGAAAGGGATCGTGGAAAGAAGAAGAAAAGAACAGCGCACTCCCCTTTTTCTTTTGTATGCTTTTCTTTCAGACCCTAATACTACGACATGCTTTTCTTGTGTCCAAACACATAATTAATTACTTCCTGCACCACCTTTTTTACTTCCTCGCCTCCTTAATAATATGTAAAGGACAATATATGGACATATAGATGAATAGATATAAATAAATTTATTTTTAAACTTAAAAATTCAACTCATTGATTTTATGAATTAAGTTCAATGAGTCAATTAACAACTGAGTCTCAAACTATATATTAAAAAGTGTATTGTTAGTCTTTCTCACAATTCAATTAAAAAAGTACAAAAATATTTTTGGAGTTTTACCTTCACTAATTGATCATAGACACAAAATTTTTGGAGTTTTACCTACTTAGTAGTTGAAGGTAGAAGTCACTTTTAATTTTAATGAATTTTCTTTAACCAAATAGTGGTAGATACAAGTTATTGATGGATTTTACCTACATTAATCAGTTGTATGTAGAAGTATTTTTTTGTTCTACCTATACTAATTTATGATTGTAGGCAAAAGGAGTCTGTAGGCATAAGTCATTTTTCTTGTAGTGCATAGCTTCTACGTGCAGTGACTAGTAATGTATTGATCTTCTGCGAATTCATTATTATTAGCAACAATGGCACTCAAGGATCAAGGGACAAGAGTACAATTTTTCAAAGTGAAGTATATTAAAGGATAATAACATTGTTTTCATGCAAAAATTATACAAATATTTTTTTCAAAATTCTTTTTTTTTCTTTATCTATTTTCTTTGTATCACCCATCACGCGAATAAAAAAAAAGCAACAAAATAAAGTCAAACAAGAAGGAATGAAGGTGTGAGATTTTTCATGGAGAAGACAATAGAAGAGGCATTGGGTGGTGAAAATGCTTAAAAAAGATGAAGAGGGGCGGGATTTTTAAAAAGGGCCCCTACTCGATACTTGGTTCCAATATACAAAAAGTGGTGATATTGTTAGAACATATGGCTGTGTTATGTTGGCAAAATGGAACAACAACGGACTCTTGCAAGAGCATCAAACGTAGGGTATATTAAAGCATGACTGACAACAGCGAACAAACAAAAAGAAGTAGGCTGCGATATTTTTTCCTTCATTTTTACACCTTTACTATTTTTTGGATACTCATCTTATATTATGATTTATGAAATTCTTAGGATATATTAAAGCATGAAAGAAATAATAGCCAGAATGTTGAAATTGCTATTTCATCATTATGTTCTGCATGTTTGATTATTTTAGGAATATTACGTTGTGATTTTATTAACGTATTATTGTTTGCAATTTATATCCTTCCACTCTTTCACAAGCTTTTTAGCTTAGCCCTAATAGTGAATTTATTACATTTTTTTAGCATATGTTGCCAAATTCTAAATTGGGACAATGCGTTGATAGCTGACGTCAGTATCGTCATGAACTAGACAAAACCTTAACGATAATGTTGATATCTAATTCAGTCTTAAGCTACATGACATGTTGTGAAGTCAATATTATTAATCTTGGCTTACATGCCAAATTAAGGTGTTTATTTTTATATTGTGTCTTAGATTAACTCAAATTACCATTACTTTGATGAAGCCATATTTTATCAATTATAAAATTACTCTTTTACTTCTTGTATAGGCTTGAAGTACCGCTTAAATATGAAGTAGCCAAGTTGTGCAGGCTGAAAATTAAGCTACTTCATATTCATGCTTCAGTAGATTAACCTGAAAAGGATAAAGAGATTGAAGCTAGTATGAAGTTTAAAGATAGATACGTGAAGTATACACATTCCAAAAGTGTTACCAAGAACTTTTTCCGAATCCTTATATAAACAGTAAGCTATATCTTTAGTTTCCATAAACAAAGAAAATGCATCAGCTTTTTCGTGATCCAAAAGACCCCTCAGCCTCAGTTTTTGAATCTGCCTATGACGCTTTTCCTTTTTCCTGCATTCAAAATCATCTTAAGCAATCTCATAACAAACCAGTACAGCAGTAGTACATCAAAGTTTATTAACAATAGATACGGAACCTGCTTAGTTGAAGCTTGTGCTTGTAACACCATAACATAGTTGGCTTGGATTTCATCGGTGCCTTGCCAAGCATGTAATGAAGATTTACAATCTGCACATATATAGTAGAAACTGCATGAAATGTTTATGTTTGAATGATGGAAAGAGATGGAACGTACGGAATTGTTTACAGTAATATAAAGAAAGTATTGAATGCATTGAGTGTGTGTTGTAGAATTAATGCGAGGTGAGTTAATTACCTGATAAAGAGACTTGTCTAATGATGACAAACATGGACCTATGCCTTGTTTTGACACCATTTTCAACGAGAGTTCTGATTACTGGTCTATCCTCTTCCTCATTTAGGGTTTAGGATATATGATTTAGGGTGTAAGATGCAGATTTAGGATTTAAGATTTAGGGTGTAGAGTTTAGAATCTAAGATAAATTTTAATTAATGTCCTAAAAACATTGATTAAGAAATTTAAAAGAAGATTTTTTTTTATTGGGAGATTAAAAATTATGATACATGTGATTTTTTAGATTCTTTATAAATTGTATAAAAAATATATTTTAATTTTAATTTTTTAACCAATGTTGACAGATAACAAAACCCATAAATAAATATCACCAACAATTGAAGTAGGAAGGAGACCGACCTGGACTAAATCGACGTTGACGGCAGCAGATTTTGAGGAAAACTGCGGTTTACAACAAGCTGAGGGTTTACGTGCAAACTAGACCTGATAACGTGCCATGCACGGAGACATATCTCGCTCTAATTGTATTATTATATTATTTTTTACTGAATATTATTATATTATAATTAAAACATATCTTAAATGAATATTTTTAAGATCTAAATCATATATAATAAATATTTTTATTGTAATACAATGTTATTTTTAATTATTGATAATCTTTTAAAAATATATTGAAATTTAAGATATAAATAAAGATAATAAAAATGATAAATTGAAATAGATAGAAGTTACAAAAGTTCTCTAAAATCTTTCCAAATTTTTTCCCCTAAAAACAATTCCGCTGAAGAAAACTTTTAAACTCAATTTCTCGTTAAAGAATGACTATAAAAATGCTTTCGTTCAAACAATTATTCTAATTTGTATATAGAGGGATTATTTATTACTTATCAGGATTTATTATCTTCTGTGTATTATTTATGATCTATTATATATTATTTATTAATGGAAAAATATGTTTTTGTCTATGTAATGTTAGTTAAACTTGATTTTGGTCATCCATTTTTAAATTGACGAATTTAGTCGCACAATTTTAAAAAATGTGAATTTAATTGTTAAGTTTAAACATGGGAAGAATTAAATTTATATATTTTCAAAATTAGATGACTAAATAAGTTTAACTGAAAATATAGAAATTAAAGATATATTTTTTCTTATTTATTACCTATTATGAAAGCAGATTTTGCCACGCATAGGCAGATGTCGTGTGATATTATCGTTTTTTTTTTTTGCCTAAATTCCACTGATTTTATTTGTTTTTTAAATTCACATAACATATAAAATCAACACTAAAATATGAAAGGCAACACTTAATGTGTATATTAGCATCAACTTTGCATTGACCACTAGTTCGACATTATTATGAGAGGCAGAATTAGGGGGTTACGGTAGTTCATAGCCCCTCCTAAAAAATTAATAAAAAAACAAAAATGAAAGAGAAAAAAAAAAGAGGAAAGAAAAAATATTAAAAAAGATAAAAGGTGAAAGAAAAAAATATAAGGAAAACATAGTAAAAAAAGAAAAGAAAAAGAAAAAAATATTAAAACAATAAAAAAGAAAGAAAATGTAATAAAAATAAAATGAAAAAGAGAATAACAGAAAAAGGAAAAAAGGAAAGAAATATGATAAAACGGAAAAAAATAATAATAGAAAGGAGAAAAAAGAGGAAGAGGGAGAAAGAACACTATAAAAAGGAGATGTTTGAACACAAAGAAGAAAAATGAAACACAAATCCCAATAGAACAAAAAGAGTAAAAAAAGTTGTTTCATTTGATAAGACAGTGAAAGAGAAGAGATCCAGGCATCTTCTCATTCCTTTCCTTATTCCTCTTTTTCTCTTTCTTCTTCTTGTTGTTATTCTTCTAAAATAAAATAAATTATTATTTCATCCCTTATTTTTACACATGTATCCCCTACCATGTTGAATTGAACCCATTTTTGTTAAATCTAAAATGAAATAAAAAAAAATATAAACTAATGTTTTGAGTTAAGCACGAATTCAATTGTTTTGGATTAATTTCTTGATTCTTTGATTATATACATTGAAAAAAAAAATTGTTTTAAATTTTAACATGGATTCAATTATAGATGATTTTAACAATATAAAAACACGTAAAGTAAAAGTCATGTGAAGTGATTTTAATTTTTGTAATAATTTTTTTTATATTAAGTTTGTATTATCTTTGAAGTATTTTTATTTATGATATAATTTTTTTTATGTACTGTCTCTTTTAATAAAATTCCTACCTTAGCCATTAATTATAATGCAACTTAGCATTTACCACAAAATCACTGCTAACATCAACGCCTAAATAAAAAAAAAATGGTCAGCTTTATAAATAAGGGTTTAACAAAGCTGACATAATTAGTATATATTCACCCAAAGTCTTAGCATCGGTCATGACCAACGCCACTCATCAAACTACTCAAACCACCATCCCAATCTAAATTGTCCGCACAATTTGAATCTCCTTTTTACTTTCACAACTGTTTGGAAAGTAAAAAAGGTTTGGATCAACAATGTAGCTGAGGTTGAACAAAAAGAAAAAAAAAACAAAATAATTAATATTTGTGATAATTGACTTTTGTTGTTTAATAAACTCAATTTAAATCTCTATAAATGTTTGATAAAATATGAAGTGTAAGAACTAGTATTTTAATGTCTCTAAATTAATACTGTATTACAACAGAAAAATTATTTTTCAAATAACAAGAGAAAATAAATTTCACTACCTCGGGCACTATAATGTGTACTGTATTCTACATGACGTGTGTCACGGTCCACGAAATGCTTTAATGTACGGACTGTGACGAATCTACAACATAATAAATATGTATATATATTTTTTATTTTAAAAAAGTATATATAATTATTTAATATTTTTATATTTTATTCTTTCTAATTTCTAATTTTATATATTTGAATCTATTATTTTTAATTATTCTCATTAATTCAGAGTCCCAGATCCGTCTGTGTGGGCTGATGCTAGCTAAATTTAGAGCCTCATCAGTGAGCCAAATGGTTGTTCTCTATTAACCTCCTCGTGTTTTGATCACGTCTCTGCAAGTTGATGCTACGGGAGTTTAATTCCCAAGAATCTAATTCCCCTTCTCCTCTGTTTTCACTTCTTTCTATCTTTTGTAAAATAAAAACTTTATACAAAATGCACGAGTGTCTGTGTTGCATCTAATATTGTTATTGTGTCTTGAAACTTAGTAACCCGTGTCATCTATTTTATTTTCTTTCTAAAATATAATTAGCACACAAATAACACATTTCTTCAAATATGATATGCACTTTACACGGCTTAATCGGTGCATAAGTTTAATTAAGAGGCTAATGGGAAATCATGTTTTCTTTAATGGAGGCCCAAGGACTGTAGACTACTACACAAACAAAGGATGTGCAAGTGCAACCATGAGGAGGATTCCGAGACATGCATGCATGTGTGCATGCGCATATCGGCAGCTCATACGCAAAATTAACTGGTTTATTCCCCCCTTTCCTAGGCTAGAAGTGTGTTACTGGAGAATCACTTTCGATCCAAACAAAATCAAAACCCTTTATCCAAGGGAATTTGCACATGCATGCCCAAAGTTAGCCCATAAGAAGTAAGAACAGTGCAGTGCAATAGCCGATGTTTTAGGAAAACCCACTCATCCAGTTTTCCACTACACGGTACACCTATTATTATAAAATAAATTAAAAATTATGGCTCCAGTTTTATTTATTTATTTTGTTTAGAAATTAGAGAGAGATATATTATAAAGTTATGAATTTAAAAATCACCTATATCATTAATTAGTGCGAAATTGTTTCATTTTAGTAAGTAATTTTAAAATTTAAAATTATATTAAACATTCGAGAAGAAATTTTTGCTGAATTAACCTACCTACTATCTAAGATACATGTGGTGGGGCCTTTTATTTATTTATAAAAAAGATCTCCATTGGAATGACTAAGATCCGATTTTATCTTTTATCTATGATTATCAAAAGTATAATTATATCTTTATCATATCATAACTATATTAATTATATCTTAACAGAAATATATCTTATCTTTAACGAGATAAAATGTTTGAAATTTACTATAATTAGAGACTGATTATACTTTTATGTTTTGGATAGGCAGATCCAAATCTTAGATAAAATCTATATCGAAACAAAAATTAACAAATTTTTCTATGGGTAAAAAGCAACGATGTGATAAAAGAGACTGGGCTTTAAATATAAAAGGACCGAACAATTTGAGTACATCCTCTCGGGACATCTACTCACCATTTGACATTGTCGGCTAAAGAATCTGATTTACCTTTTTTGTCTCTTTTTGGACTGTACACTCTGAGAATTTCTGTTTATTGTTGTGAATCAAATACGGCGTTAAGAGGTTATAAGGCAAATTTCTCCAGTTCAATTATCAAGGCTAGCGAATTGGTGCAAATTTCCTTTTTTTTTTTTTTTTTTTTTTTTTTTTTG
>PYAF01004126.1:196370-235669 GCA_007407185.1 Glycine tomentella | reverse complement strand
CTATGACTGCCACCGGGAGGGGGAACATAGACATCCAAAAATTAACAATGCCACCCACCACACCCCGGATGAGCTCCAACCTCCCAGCATAAGATAAAGTCTTACCGAGCCAGCTTTGGATGAGACCACCTATACGGTTGAGCAAGGGAGAATAATGGCAGACATTTAACCGAGATGCCATAAGAGGGATGCCCAAGTAAACGAATTAAAATTTCCTTTTTCATACACTTATAGCTTTAACGAATTAAAATTCGTTATAACTAAATGTAAACGAAAATTCTAGCATCTGAAGTTGCAACTAAGTTCCATTAGTCAATATATAATTTTAGTCCAAATCCGATAGATGCGATCGACAGGCTGCACTAAACTACATATACCACATGCAACCATGTTAATTGCTGCCTAATACTAGTACATTAAAGCAATTATTCTCAAATCTGCCCCCCTAAATCAGTGTCATTATCTTGATACCCAATTTACTCATCGTATAAAATTTTAGAATCATTAATGCCGACCGCTAAAGAAGAAACAAAAAGGGAAAATAAAATAAAGAATGGCCAGAAATTAATATGTAGGCAAGGTGAAGGGCACATTGAAATTAAAAATAAGTTACACTCACATGGGTTTGCCTAGGATAGGATCTGATGCATGGATCCCCTTTTGATTTTTCATTCACAGGTTGGTTTGGATTAACACTTCTGAATCCCCACGAGGGCATCCATTAGACCATGTAGACTTGGTATACAACATTCACCGATTTCAAATAATTGAGGGGCGTTGTTGTCTTTATGATCCACAGATCTTGGACCCAACCCACCTTCTCAGAAGATCGACACAAACAAACATCATCAAATTCAAAGCCATGTGTATCGGGACGATGTACAACAACCAGGTTAAAATGGTCATTTAACTGACATCATTTCTTTTCTCACATATTTAGTCAAGCTGTTATGCATGAATTATGATATGGTGGTGAGACAAACCCACTGAGAGATCACTTAATTAATTAATAAACTGAAAGAACAAAATGAAATGCTGTACAATTAACTCAGAAAGACAAAAACAACCTGCATGTGTACCACAAAATGTTTAATTTATTCGTATAGTATGTGGATAACATAATTATACTTAAGTTAAATTGAAATTTTAAATTCTTTACCAGCTGCTGTTTTTCATTTGAAACTAATTTCCATACACTATTAACGTACGTAAGGGTTTTCATATTTTCAATCAATTAAAAATTATTTTATATATGACTTATAAAATAATTATTAAAAATCAAAGTGAAAAAAAACCCTTACACTGTTTATAAATTTAATTAATTTCCTTCAATCTCTACGTAAAAAAACATTTAAAAATGAATTCTTATCGTTTGTCAAAGTGATAACAACATTAGATTTATTCTCGTACTTAATACTATTTTCATTTTAGAGTTCCCTGGATAAGAAAACCAAACTTCATCACTTTAATGTCTACACAAAATAACTCTACATTTTTACCTTTACATTTGACATCAAGACATTTGTTGTGTTAAAAGTACAACACCATTATAATTTTAATAAATAATAAAAGCAAATTCATAAACAATATTTTATAAAGAGACCAAAGTATAAATTTTTCATATACAATTAAAAATAAAAATAGTATTGGATATAAAAATTCAATTTATTGTTTAACCATAAATTTATATAAAATTGAATTATAATAATTTAGGTCTTGTTTCAATAAAAAAATTTTAAAAGTATTAATAGGAGATGAAAATAAATAAATAGAAACAAAATGAATTGAATTCTTTTTACAAGTTAAAATCATTTTACATAGTTCAGATTTATGAGTTAAATAAAAGAATTTTTTTTAGTTATTCATCATAATTCATTTTGTTAAAAAAAAGAATTTCTATCAAAATACTTGACTAATTAAGCATATAGAGTAGCTAATCATTTCTCGTCACCGACAATATATGTTCTGGATTGAAGGAGCATGTGGGTTTTAATGGCTTTGTCTCACCTTCTGAGTAAAACTGAATGAATAAATATTACTGGTATTGTACTTTTTGTTTTAACAATTCCTTGCAAGCGTAAAACCATGCCATGGTAATGACACGTGTCAATATTTATACTCAGCTCGATAATATTCCTTTGTTTCGACGGTGACTGTGGAAATGTTCCTGGCTCGGTTAATTATTGCTTAGTCAAAGTTCAAATTATATATGAAATTATGAAATTTTTAATTTTAATTTTTTATTAGCTTTAAAGTTTAATATATGCATTTTAAATAATTTAGTGATTTTAAAGAAAATTTAAGAGAATTGAATAATTGTATATAACTAGAAGTACAAAAATTAGAATTACTTTTTTATTTTTAAAAGTTAGACTTTTTTATTTTCAATTCACTTAAAAACAAATTCAGTTATATTTTAGCTAGTTTTAGCTAGACAAATTTTGTTTAAAAATTATATTTAAAAAAATATATATTTACAATTAGTCTAAAAAAAACATATATAACTATTATCATTATTATTATGTTATTGTCAATTGTTAATATTGTTGTTATGGTATTATCGTTGTTGTCTTTATTGTAATTGTAATATTTATTATTATTGTTTTTGTGGTTGTGGTTATTGTGACTGTTTTTATTATTATTATTTATAAAACATAGTAGTACATATCTTCTTTCTTTTTTGAAGAACATTATCTTCTTCTATGCGTTAGTCTAGTTTTTCACTTTTTCTTCATTATGCAAAGTAGATATATAAGTCTGTTAAAAAAAGCCGTCTAGAGAAATAGAAAGAAAAAATTTGGAGTCAATCTCGTTAGTAATGAAGAAACATTAAATGAGTTTTACGATAAAAATACAAATGAGCTAATTTTAAACTCTTGACACGTGTGGGATTTGTTGGGCAATATGGACATGTCTTGAAGACAAAGCTATCTGTTAACGGAAAAATAAAATCTTAAAAATTTTGGTTCTGCAATATGATGGTTCCAGTGGCATGAATGTAGTTTTATGTCAAAATCAGTGGCCTTTTCATGTAATGATTCAAATAAAACCGAGTGCTCGCTCGGTCTTGGATCTCAACCCCAACCAGCCTCTTTCTCTCTATTTTCTGGTAATTCATCAATTGATTCAAAATGCTGAGGCTCAAACTGCAACTAGTGCTATTCCTCTCAATCTCAACTTGTCACGCTGTTTTCTCCGTCACAGATGGTTAGTTCTAATTATTTCCACTTATTATATATACAAACGTATTTGCCTTTGAATCACTTTTCTTTCTTCTTTCTTACTTACATCAGCATTAATTAGAAGCTAGAATCAACCATCCTTGATCATGTCAACTACTAGTGTATTATGATAAGATCCAACGATTCAATGCAAGTTTTTATCATCATCTCCAATGATCACTACTCCCAGAAAGCCTTAGATTAATTTACTTTTATCTTCCTATCTAGTTCAATTGCCACAGCTTTCTGATTTATAGTTACAAAATTAAGCTAGAGTTGTATAATGCAGAACTTTCATTAGTTTAAATTTAACCGTTTTAACAAACTTGCTGTTTACATGCACCCGATCAGAATATTTCCAGCATATTGTTTGCAACCCACTGAATACTAGCCTGCTTACATTATTCATGCATAATTCCTATGTTGTTGTTGTTGTTATTTTCCTCACATATAGTACTACAAATGTTTTGCCTAAAAAAAAATACTAGCTTGCTTAAGATTTTGAAATGTTAGAAATTTTTTCCTTGCTTAGACTGAATCCGCAACATATCTTTGGACAGATATTAAGGCACTCTGTTATTATATTACAATAACATTAATATTAACATGCCTATAAAAAAATAAAAACATGCAGAATTAATAGTGTCTGGATATATAAACGTTTGAAAATTGATTTTCTAAAATTAATTATGATTAAAATTGATTTTTTGAGTGAAATGGCATATATTTGGATACTTTTATTTTGAAAGTAAGGCTGGTATAAAACTAGTGTAAATTTTTCAACTTCACATAAAACTCATTTTTTTATCATTTCGTATCAAATCAAAATTTCGAAGTATAATCAATTAGCCTACAATAATTAATTTAAACATCTATATTTTTATAAAATTAAATTTGCCTGTAGGTAAAGTTAATTTTCGAGATTTTTGAGTTTTTTTTTTTCTTTGTATCTTTTACTTATGTCTTAAAATAGTGGTATACACGTGTCAAATCTTATTATGAAAAAGAAAATGTTTCTCACTTACATAACAAATCCTTTCTTTTGGCATTAAAATTTTGTATAAGGAAAAGTTCTAGCACAAGATTCACAATTGCGTTACTATTTTTACGTTTCTTTCTACGCATAATCTTAGAATTGAAGTAATTTAAAAGATAATTGGCAAAAAACAAATATCATTGATATCCATTAAAAAATATATACCGACAAGTATTTTTTTGGTGAAGAAATATACCGACAACTTGGGGATCTACAAGAGCCTGTAAATCTTTTCACATGGCTCACACATATTTTCATGTGCGCACAGCCTGCACTAGCATGTTTCGTGTCACATGGAACATGACAAAAAGGTTTCTCTTAAAAAAGGAAACCACTTGATTTATTTTTCTAGTGACACACCAAGTGTTTGTGAATTTCAGGGTTGTTGCCAAATGGGAACTTCGAGCAGGGCCCAAAGTCATCACAATTGAAAGGATCCGTAGTGACTGGCCACGATGCGATTCCGAATTGGACGATTTCGGGGTTCGTTGAATACATAAAATCTGGACAAAAACAGGGTGACATGTTACTAGTTGTGCCTGAGGGTGACTATGCAGTTAGACTTGGCAATGAAGCTTCCATTAAGCAGAAGGTGAAGCTGATTAAGGGGTCCTTCTACTCCATCACGTTCAGTGCCGCTCGAACCTGTGCACAAGAGGAGAAGCTCAACGTGTCAGTGGTTCCAACTACTGAGAAGAGGGACTGGGGCATCATCCCCATTCAGACTATGTATGGTAGCAATGGCTGGGAGTCTTTCACTTGTGGCTTCCGTGCAGATTTCCCAGAAGCTCAAATTGTCATCCATAACCCTGGCAAAGAAGAGGATCCAGCTTGTGGTCCCCTCATTGATTCCGTTGCCCTCAAGGTTTTGTACCCACCCAAAAGAACAAGAGGTGAGTACTCCTAACTTTAGCATGCATAGTCCTAATCAGCAATTTCTATGCACTTTTAATTTCTATGCAAGTTTAATTTTATATTATTATTCAATCATAAATTATAATTTATCATACACAATATATATTGTGATGAGATGATTACGTAATACATTGAAAGCATAACTTTTTTTCTCTTTAACCAATTGCGTGTACATTGCATTACACAACAAATTTTTTAAACTGGGTTTTTAATGTGGTGCAGCCAATTTGTTGAAAAATGGAAATTTCGAAGAAGGGCCATATATATTTCCCAACTCGTCTTGGGGGGCTTTGATCCCGCCTCATATAGAGGATTCTCACGGCCCTTTGCCAGGATGGATTGTTGAGTCTCTTAAGGCGGTGAAGTACATTGATTCTGATCACTTTGCTGTGCCTGAGGGAAAAAGAGCTATTGAACTTGTTGCAGGGAAAGAAAGTGCCCTTGCACAGGTAGTGTTTACGACAATTGGCAAGACTTATGACCTCACTTTCGCTGTGGGTGATGCCAACAATGCATGTGAAGGTTCCATGATGGTAGAAGCATTTGCTGGCACGAATACTGCCCAAGTTCCATATCAATCTAAGGGTAAAGGAGGGTTTGTCAGAGGCAAGCTTCGGTTCAAGGCCGTGTCAACACGTACTCGCCTTAGGTTCCTAAGCACATTTTACACCATGAAAAGTGATAACTCTGGTTCGCTTTGTGGACCCGTCATAGATGATGTAAAATTGCTTGGTGTTCGTTATCCCACACTTGCTTGATGATGAGATTCCACACCTAATACAATCAAAACACATGTGCTTGATTCGTGTAGTTGAGCATGTATACTACAGGATTCTTGTAATAATAGGACGGTGAGTATTGTTGAGCGAGTTTACCAAGTTTCATATTTATGTATCTATTTTTCCATCAAATCAAATGACAGTGATGATTGGGAATTCCTTCAATTAATATGATATTAGCACCTATATCATACATGTGCACGTGATGTATGTGATAACGTGAATTTTATGTCTATAGCGTCTCTCCAGCTTTATTTCAAACCATCCGATGCATCTCAAAGGTTAAGATTAAAAGTTGACACAGAATACTCAAAATGAAGATTAACCGTTGGATGAATATAATATTTACATCATCGACCTACAAAATTATCAGAGTGTAATGTTTTTTTTATAGACTAAAAACTCTAAAAAGATTATATACTTGAGAATTTTTTAAAAGAAAAATGAAGACCATACTACCTTTTCAAGAAGCAACCATCCTATCGTGTGATTGGTCTACAATTAATTCATAAAACTTTGCTCGTAACCATGAAATAAAAAACAAGTTAAAAGAAAGACCTAAGCTTAACCTAGAGGAGGAAAGTATGAATTTGTCCAAACTAAAATATACAACTTAAATAAGTGAATTAGTTTGATGGTGACGGCCACAATAACCAATAAGGTTTGATTAATGATTATTAGAACATTTACAATGAATTTATGAGTTCTACCCATAAATGTAAAAAATTTATGATAAAAAAATTAGCTAATATTAAAGTCGTTAAGAATAAATTCTTAACTTGAATCACATTAAATTTTGGATTAAAAGATTATTTTTATTAATATTTATATAAATAATGCCCTTTAAAGTGATGGAAAAATTTGTTAAGTTGCTTAATTTTAAATACCCGAGTTGGAGATCTTATTAGTGATTTGATTGAGGGGCACGTGCAATGGGATGCCACACGTGGCAAGTGTACTGGGTTGGCCTCGGCCTCTTGAGGTTTAATTGTTTCAAAGGCGAAGAGCATAGCTGTTGCGATCCATAGATACATAGAATAGAAGAAAACGAGAATCTAAATTCTAACGAAACTCCTTAGATCGAAATCGAAACCATGTGGCGGAGACTCTTCTCTTCTTCAAACCTCAAATCCCTACACACAGCATTCTCTCCTTCTCGTCCCCGATTCGCCGCCCCTCTCCTCACCCGCCACGTCACCACTCATTCAGGTTTTCCTTCTCTCCATTTCCCCTGATTGATTGTTATTCAATTGCACGATTCTTAAATTCAATTCAACTTTCGTTGTTGTTATCCCAATCAGGTGCTTCTTCCGTCAAAAGGAGGGTTGAAGATGTCGTGCCAATTGCTACCGGCCACGAGCGTGAGGAGATTCAAGCTGATCTTGAGGTTTCTTTTTTTTCTGCCTTTTCAATTAAATAATTATAATAATAATAATAATATCAATCCTACCCATTTTTGTAACATATAAACAAACCTAGATTAATTGTGCATATTATATATATCCTGATTTTTTCAATGTTAGTCTGTTGATAATTTTTTTCTTTTTGTTCAGGGAAGGGATATTCTTGAAATAAATCATCCCGTAGGCCCTTTTGGCACAAAGGTTAGTGTTATCTCTTTATATATATATATATATATATATATATATATATATATATATATATATATGTATGTCTGTATGTATGTCGGTGTAATGTTTGCATTGAGTTGTTAAAAATTACTCATGTCATGGCTGTGTACATTCTAATTACTTAAGACTTAAGAGCGTATAAGTATTTAGTTGTTTTAGACCACATTTATATTTTAAATCTTAACATTATTGTTTAAAACAAAGTATAATTTGAATGTAAAACTTTAGGAAACAGGCACCAACACAAAATGTATAAAATTGGTATAATCTCTACACGTAAAGTCATTCACGTATTTTTTTTAATTACATATTTAAATTGTAAAAATATGCAGAAGGATAAAGTGACAAAATGTCTGTCGGGTTGGGACCGTTGCTAATTACTATAATTAATGCTCCAATGCCTACTGAGTTTAATGGAGAAGCAATCCTCTGGAGTTATTGCTCAGACTGGATTTGTGAAGCATATATATTCTTTAGAAGCAATTAACAATCAACATAAAGATTCCCTAAAATAAACTTATAAAGCATGAGGGTGTTTGTATAAGTATTATGGCTTTCCACGAGTGATAGAGGTAAATCGTTACTTAAACAAAACACACACTTAAACTATGAGTAGAATTGTTGCTATGCAACTTGGATTTGAAGTGGGGAAATCCTCTTCATTCTCTCATATCAAGGGATCTGATGCCGTAGCCTTCCTTTTTTTATTTCATTCTTCCTTTTTTCCCTTTTTTAAAGTATAAATATTAGTTTTTTAAAAATAATTTCTTTAGATTCACAATGCTGTAATATATAACCATTTTGAAGTATGCTTGATATACGTTTGCCTTGTTGTTTGTTTTGGTTGACAGGAAGCACCTGCTGTTGTTAAATCTTACTTTGACAGAAGGATAGTTGGATGCCCAGGAGATGAAGGTGGTAAGTGTTCCTTGTCTTTCTTTACGAATCTGTGTGCAAGCCTTTTCTTAATCTGATGGAAAAAACCAGTAGTTGATTATATTGTGTGGTTAAAACCCCCTTTTTCTGCAGAAGATGAGCATGATGTTGTCTGGTTTTGGCTGGAGAAAGGCAAGCCTAAAGAATGTCCAGTGTGCTCACAGTATTTTAAGGTAAGTTGAGAATCACATTTAGAATTCTATTGGTATCTTTGCCTCTCACCTTGATAGATTTGGAGTTAAATGTCAACATTTGTGATTATGTAGATTGAAAATTATTGTCTTGTTTGCTTGCACTTGCACTTGCACTTTATTTATCGGGTATCAAATCAAGGGCCAATGCTTGTTATGGAGTGCACATGTTGATGTTGCTCCTATAATATCTGTGCCATGACAGACTTTGGGGCCCTTTCCAGTGTTTATCCAATATCTTGAATTCTGTGAACACCCTAAAGTATATCCAACAATCAATTGCTTAGTTTTTTTTAGATTTTTTAAAACTTGTTTGACTTTGATTAACATTTGAAGCCATTGGGTATAGGTGTCAATCTGGTTTTTAACCCCATAAAAATAAGTGATAAATCAGTAAAATAAACCTTTTGGCTCCAGAAGCAATAAAGTAGTGTGGACTTAATTTGAGTTAAAATTAAATTTTTATTCATGTTGGATGGAAATTTTTACAGAAATTGATTTGTTATCTTTTTTTTTTTTGTTAGTGTCACCACTCTAACGCTTTAATGTAATATCTGAGCTTTTTTTTTTTTTTTTGTGTAATATCTGAGCTGGTTATGTTTGATTTAGAGAAACCATATAGTGCATGCCTACATCAAAAAGGCATGCATAAGAGGTGCTCTACCGAAACATAATTCCTCTACAGGATGAATATATAGCCACTCCTTGTTGATATGGTTGTGAAGTTAGTGCAGTGCATCTTTACAGCTTTTGCGTATATGAACTACAACTTGAAAATTCAAAGAATAAGGACAGCGGGAATAAACTTAAATTGAACTCTTGTCGCCAACTTAGAATTTTAGTTGATAAAATTAAATGACTGCTTTGAAAGGGTGTTTTACTGCTCATTGGAACTAATTATTTGGTTTTTCTTTACAGCTGGAAGTGGTCGGACCTGGTGGTGATCCTTATGGACATGGAGATCATGATCACCATTGATTGCATCCCGTAATTTTCCTTCAGAAATAAAATTTGCAAAGAGAAGAGAGACATTTCCACCTTTCAAAATTATGAGGCATTGTTTTGTTCGGATTTCATTGGTCTATACCTTTGCGGTTTTGCGACTATAGATATAGAAGATTTCTGTGATTATTTTTTAGACACACTTGGGTCACATTCGATTCAGTTATCAAATCCTTTTAGGATTTTTGTTTTTGGCTATGCCAAATAAATAATTGATAGCAACACTGATTTTTTTAACGATTCTTGAATATGTAGATCGTACAACTTTGTGAAGCAACTAAACCACGAAAGGGATTAAGGATTACAAACTTGATCGAATTGAAATTTTTACATTGCAGATGGAAACAGCTCAATTTTTTTGTTCAATTATACATAACATAACTTGCATGTTTTTTTAATTGAAAATTTTTAGTTATCTTTTCATAGGAATAATGCGCTCTTAACTGTCGATTTTTTTTTTTGTTAATCACGAAATCCCTTTATGAAGAAAAATGAAACAGTGAATTAAAATAGTTTTTAAAGTTATGGAAATCATCATATTCAATCTGAATGATACAGACAGAGAAAGAAGGGGTCATGGATAGGAGTAGGGGGGGAGTGGAGGGTAGGAAAAGAAAAGAATGACTTCCGGAGAGAAGAAAATAGATTAGAAATTGTTGAGTGCAGATGGTGGAGGCAAATATAGTTTGAGACAAAATTCGACAATTGATGTTGAATTTATTTTATGAATTAAACTTGCATTAAAAATTGAGTTTGTTAAATAAACATGTTGAACTTAAAGTCATGTATAATTTGACTCCATTGGATCATAAATTAGCTTGCTTTTTTCCATTACTAGAGGGGAGGATGATAAAGGTGGGAACTGAGAAGGAAGAAAGAAGTACTATTTTGAGAATGTAAAATAATAAAAAAAAGTAATGTGAGCGTGAAGAGCAACAAAAGGATACTGAGCCTATGGCATCGATACCGAGCCTAGTCCATGGGCCCAAAATTCAAAATTTTGCCCCAAATATTAAACTGAACAGTCTGATCCACAAGAGTTGACTTGGGTCTTGATGTGACGCGGTGGCAACTGGCAAGCAAATTACATTAGTGAGTTTAATATTTATCTATTTATATTATCCTTCAATTATATATCATTGTTTAAATTATTTTAAAAATTAATAAAATTTTTATAAATAATGAATTGTGATTAGATAATACTCACTACATAACCCTTTTCTCTTTTTAAAAAATGAAAAAAAAAACAAATTGGTGGATGGAGACCGGACAGAAATTTATTTCATACGGAAGTATATAAATGAGAAGAAGCATATAACACGTTTAAAAAAATCATATCTTTTAATAGAAAAAAGAAAAGAGATTTCGAGTAAAAACCACAAACTTCAACTTTTGCCAAAGGGAACAGAAGAAACGAAAGGAAAGAAAAAGCTCGCACTGACAAAATACTGAAATGACAAATGAAATATTCTTTGGAAGGTATCGTCCAAACCCAAATGCTTTGCTTTTGTCCTTTTTTGAGCCCTTGAAATGGCACGTACGCATAATGAAGTAATAAAATCTAAATCAAGAAATTAGAATCAGAATAGATTCCAAGCCTCACTCGCATCCCCATTTTACCAATAATGAAAAGGAAAGAGTTGTCATTTTCTTTTCAAATTGAAATTATAAAGACAAACTAATTAATGAAACATAGAAATGAGGGAAATTTTTGGACACAAAGCTTTACAGATTATTATTCCTTATGAACCATTTTCTTCTTGAACATGTTTTACTTTACCTAGTATATATTTTTCACATAATGTTGAACTACGACTACTACTACTACTATTTTTTTTTACTTTATATTTAGTCAGAATATCAATCTCATCTTGCAAACTTTTGAAAGTGAATTTTCATCATGTTTCAGGAGCTACAGTCAGTTTATGATGATATTCAATTTCAAAGACGCTGATGGTTCTTTAACAAAGAGCATGTTTCTATGGCCATGGTGGTGGAATTCATTTAATTCATTCCTAACACAAACAGAGAGTAAGAGGATTTCGATGCCTAGTGAGAATTAAGAAAAACATGGATGTTTAAACGGAGTGAAAAGATGTATTGTTTAAATGAATAAAAATAAGAAAGAAGTGGAGAAATTTCTCTACTTTTGATTGGATGAGTAGAAAAGAGAGTGAAAATAAATAAATTATATGAATTTTTATGCTATTTTAAAAATAATCTTTTATTCTATTGTGTTTTTTTGTAAAATAAATTATTTATTATTTTCTAAAAATATGCTACTAAAATTATTCAATTTATTAAGTAATTAAAAACATAAAAAAGAGATATCTAGGTTTTTACTACAATAACATAAAATTAATGTGTATTTTTGTTTAAAAATGTATGGTGAAAATTCGTTTGAGTAATTGAAAATCAATATAATGAACTTTTATCTTGATTTTAATCAACCACAAATAATTTATTTTATTTAGTGACACAGAATCATAATTATAAGTTTTTTTTGGTTAAACCAATACTGTTTTAATTTTCAACTAAGAAAACAATGAGATTAATTTAAAAAATAATTTGAATAAGTAACAATAATACATTTAGTATGTTATGCAAAGTTAAAATATCTTCAAAAGTAAAGATATAGTTATTTATCAAATCCAAACAGAATAACTTTCAATTATGTTCACAATAGAAGATTATGTGAAACAAATATCTTCAATAAAGATATATTGTTGATGAAATTGAATCAAAAATTCTTTCATTATGTTCACAGTAAGAAAACTATGTGAAACAAATATCTTCGAAAATAAAAATATACCATTGATGAAATCAAAATAGAAATTCTTCAATTAGGTTCACAATCAGAAAAATTATGCAAAAGTAAAAGTATAATTGTTAGTGTAATCGAAACACAACATGAAATGAAGAAAAAGAGAGTAAAAGTTTGAAAAAGAAATAAAGATTGGAAAAAGTTTAAAGTTTTGATAAGAAATGTAAAAGAAGATAATGCAATAAAGTAAATTGATCAAAAGAAAATGAATGGCAGAAAAGATAAACTACATTAAACTATGGGTTCGAACATACACATTGTTCATAGAGCTGATAGCCTTTTCCGGTGAGGCATGATGGTATAAACGAAAATTGTGCAAATGTTTTTCCTAGGAAAAAAAGGCTACCAGAGTTCCTATTTATAGTTTTTCGATTCAACGATCAAATTACAAAATTTATACACGTGTACAACTTATTCAAATAGACTATCTAAGATGTTGACAACTGTCTTCGTTCCATTAATCGAAAAATCTGCTGATAATTGTCTTCTTCGTTTCTTCTGTCAAAAAACCGTTGATAACTATCTTTGTTACTTTTGTTAAAAAACTGTTGATAGTTGTCTTTGAATGCGCAATCAAAAGCCACGTGTCTTCAATAAATTTTCGTGTATGTCTTTGAATGATTTGTTTTCATAAACTCTTTTCACAAATCAAAATCACTAAACATTTGGAAACTTTTTAAATGTTTCATCAGATAATTTTTTTATCAACTTTCATATTTTGATTGTCCATCGAAATGAGCATTACAATTCCTGTAAGATTCTTTCTCTATCAACTTTCATATTTCGATTGTCCATCGAAATGAATATTATACCTCCAACAAACTTTTTTTGATTGTTCAATCGAAATGAACATTATACCTCTAGTAAACTTTCTTTTGAATTGGTAATCAAATCCTCATTTATTCATGCAATCGAATGACTTTCAAATCTTACTAAACAATATATATGCACTTGATTCTAACATTAATACTTAATCATAACATCAATTAACAAAAATTCACTTTTAATTCAATCAAATATATATTCCTCTCCGAACCACCAATCAAAAGCAATATTTTCATGATAAATTGAATTAGTCATTTTTAAACTTGACATAAAATCTCTACACTTACAAAATTTTGCTCACAACCCAACAATTATATATATATATATATGAAAAAAAGAAAAAAAATGCTGCCGCTCATTTCTTTTTAACAATACTCATAGAAGTTATTGTTTGTCCCTTTCATTTCCTACTAACCAAAGTACCAAACCACTTCTTATTTTCATCGTCTTTCACTCCTTCCCGGTTCATCCCTTTCCAAATTATCCAAAACAAACAGTGTTAGAGAGCAAATATTAATATGCAGACAGTTATTTCCGAACATAAAAATTTTAGTCACTAAACATCGAGAATCATATCCACCTTTTATGATAAAATTTAAACAGCTTTTCTGATTTCCTCCTAAGAAAAAAACTTTTCTGAAATATTGATTTGGTTTCTTTTGCTCCCAATTCTGTCATTCTCTTTGAAGCATAAATAAACTTCACTTCATAGCATGCCAATTGCCAAATATGAATTCGGTGTAGTAAATACACACACAGTAAGTCAGTAACCTTCAAATTACCATTGTTACCATGGTTGAAATCATCAGGTTAATACATCATACATGGTCTCAACAATCCGAAATGTTTCAAAAAAAGTAGGCATACAACGTACAAAAAGTTCATGCCCAAAAGGAACCATTTTTATCTTCTATTTAGCTCGTGAATCCTTCAAATGATTCAAATTCTTCATGATTTGATTAAAGATCGAAGAATAAAGAATTTTGAAAAAATCCTTCCTCGCCCACCCCTAAATCTAAATAATTGGCACAATTCATGTTTACCAAAAATAGCTAAAAGTTAAATACAAGTTAAAAGCTATTTTTAGTTGAAAATTGTTAATTTAAAGATGCAAACTACAAACTTAGCTTATTAAATTTAAATATTTAGTAAAATTAACTAATGTAAAATAATATAATAAAATATGTTTATATATATATATATATATATATATTATTTTCTAGAAAAATTATTTTTAGGTAATTATAATTTTAAATTCTTAATTTTTTTTGTTGAAGATAAATATTTTAGTGAAACATAAAATAAATGCTATAAATATTTTTAAATTAAAATAAACACTATAATATTAAAAGATAAAGTAAATAAGAAATTTTATTAAAATATTAAAGATAAAAGTTAAAAAAAAAACTATATGTTCGAGTGCTGCTTCAAATATTTTCTGAAAAATATTACTACTATAAGATAATGAGATAAGTCTATTTACTAAACATCTCTACTTTAAAAGCAAGGATATAAGTTAAATAAATTTTAAAATAGCTAAATTGATATGATTTATCAAATGTACTTATAATAATTTTTATTACTGTATCATCATAAACTTGACTACTTGAGTGAAATAGTTTAACTACCAAAAAATATTACGTAATTAAATTAGTAAATATTCACGTAAGATAATCGAAAAGCATAACACATTTAATGATCATCCGAGGACCAAACATGAAGTGCAATGTATCAAAATGGCTAATCATTTTGTGTTTGACTTTTAATGATGAGCTCAAACTTCTTTTTAACTTTTTAAACAAGTTTTGTCTTATAATTATATTGGTCCATAACATCAAACGAAATTTTGAAATTTGCAAAGCAAATCAAAATCTACTTTTTTGTAGCCGAAGTAATAATAACACAATTACACTTTTATTAAAAAATATTTTATTCGCAAAGAAAGTAATTAAATAATTTTTCTTACTCCATCCTATTTAAGATTTAATACAAAATAGTTCAAAAGTTTATCTCAGATCCTAAAAATCAAAACACAAATCTCATTCAAAAGATAAATAAATCAAAACACAAATTTTATTCACACGAACACTTATATAATTTTGTCATCTCACATGTAATATAAGGTAATGTTAAAATTAATTAGAATCAGCCTAATAATAAAAAGTTTAGGTAATAACTGATAAGTATGAGATTGTAATGTAGCAGGTGCACCTACATTCGAATATCTGTCACTCCGAATCAAAAGATTCAATATTTGATTGCACACGAAATATTTTAAAGTAATCTCAATTTTAAAGGCAGCAAATTAAGGCGTGCTGCTGGTTGTTGTGCTTTCTATAAGTTTTGAACAATTTTTTGTTCCATGTTTGAGATTGCACACGAAGATATGCTAAAGTAATCTCAATTTTTAAAGGCTGCAAAGGCGTGCTGCTAGTTGTGCTTTCCATAATTTTTTTTACTTTTTAGGACGTTGGAGTCATTAAATTAATCATATATATTATATAAAGGTAAGTTATTTTTTAAACATAATTGTATATTTGTATGTTATAAATAAAGTCAGCAATGCGAAATAAATAAACGGATTTCTATTTAAAAAAGAGCCTAGGATCGATAATTTGGCATCTTTTCCCATGCCACCAAGTTAAATATGGTTTTCAATATTTTAAAATCCTTACTTGTTCTAACAAAGATGAAATTGTTTAGTTTATCCTCATATGAAATTGTTTAGTTTATCCTCATCCAAAAAGTGAAGCTAGAAACAAGCCTGTTATGTATCACAGCCTCTAGCCCTCTACTTGTCTAGATGATGATGGTAAAGCTAATTAGTAACACAAACGTAATGTTAAAGTTAAAAACTCAAAATTAAATTCCCTAATAAAGGGAGATGGAAGTTTTCAATTTGAGGAGGCATTAGCGCCAACAAATTTTGTTTTTAGGTGAATGCAAGAATTTGGGATTCAATCCAACTTAAATTCACTTTTACTCCCTTGAAAAAGCATTAGTGTGTGTATCACCACACACACACGGAGATATATATATATATATATATATATATATATATATATATATATATTCTTAACTTTTCTAAATGGGTTATAAGTTTATATATTTTGTGGTTTGTGTTAAACTTAAACAAATGCTTTTTGTTGTAGCAAATTAAGGAATATTTTTTCTGAGTGTGCATGCCAGCTTGTAGCAAACAAGATATGGAAAATATTTGAAAATGGTCATACGCGAGTTGCAATATCACCATATATTTTGGATTTTGAAGTTTACACACTTTTTCAATTGGGTACTCAAATATGTTCGCTTTACCTATTTGTGCCGCCTAATCTTCAAGATCACACCCACCATACAGTACTTTAATCTCCAATAACAAGCTAGTGCCAACACCATATCTTGTATCATCATAAACAAACGCTCCTACTTGTACTCTTCTTGTATTTTTTTTTAAAATAAATAAATAAATGGGTTTTGGAGCTATTTCTCTGTGTATTTGAGTGTGGGGCTGGTATGCAGTTGACGAAATAGAAAGTTGATATTAAATTCTCCTCAGATGAGGGAAAATCCACTAAGTTTTTGACCTTTGAGGGATATTAGATGCTCAACCATTAACACACGTCCACCAATTACCATTTGCCACGTCACGGCTTATTTGATGTTTAAGTCAACCAGTTTAATATTGACGTTGCTTTTGTTGTGCTACCATTGTCTTATATGCAACCAAACCCTAGTATTTAACGTCTTTTTATGCAATGTATATATCTCCTAAGATATTCTTTCCTCAACTCCCAAATATTTTTACTTCTATACTTGCTTAATTAATTTATTTTTTATACATTTAATTTTAATTCTCAGGTTTTAATTTCATATTAAAGGAAAAAAGTATCACAAAACATGCATTCTTAAAATTACAAATAAAGTGATAAAAGTTAATTTGATTTTATTAATTGATCCCTAACTTTTTTTTAAATTTCTCACATATTTTTTTTAGAGACAATCTTGTTTAATACAAAATCAAGTATTAAATATGTGTATATCTCAAATTAAAAATTTGAATTTTAGTTCAAAACACATTATATTGACTCTTTTTAATAGACTCAACTTTTTAATATGATCTCTAATTTTTAACGAAATATATAATTTCAAAAAAGGTCGTAATGGACTTTTTTTCATATCGAAGGAAGTGGACCCATTTAATTATTCCATTTAGATTTTCTAATCAAGAGATGCAAAAGCAAAATAGTTTTTGCTGATTTCCAAGAGCAACATCATTATTCGAAAGGCTTCATCTTACTTAAGCAGACAATTTTAAAACCACAGTAGTTAAAAGAAACAAAAAAAAAAAAAGTGTTAAAACATTGTCATTCGATTCTATTAGGACAAATATAGTTAAGTGTCTAAATGAGAATTATAGGCATTCATTCACCTTTTTTCAAGTGGGGACTTGCCCGTGTTACAAAGGATAACTCACCTCATAATTCTAACTTGAGAAGAAAGCAGTGTTTGGAAGGTTTGTTACACTAACAATATGAAGAAAGGAATCACATTCACATATCATGAGAATTGGACATTAGGCAAAAGAAATTGGTTCACGAGTCATGAGTTCTTCTGGAGCTTGATTACATTCCAATTTGAAATTTTCATGTTAGTTCAGAGTTTTCATCAATGCAAGCAAAGAACATGAGAAAGGAAAGGATGGTGCTAAACTATAAAGCAGGTAGTGAATAGAAGGAAGGACAGGTAGCATTTTAAGATTTTCCAAGTAAGCTTGAATGAAAGCTGCATTTTATACAGGAGCAGACATAGTGGTGCACAATGAATGTACTCATTGACCTATGCATAGTGACTCTTTCTCTGTATACCTCAAATTTTATCTTGTTGAGCCTGGGATATATGCCAGGTCCACCTTTCACTTTGCAATAAATTACTGTGAAAATCAAAGCTGCAAATATCTGCACAACTTGGAGACGGAGAAACAGGAAAGCCATATAATTATATACCATTAAAAGAAGTTGGTCAGTGGGATATATTCAAGTTGGAGTCCACTAAGGCCCTTTCTAGCTGAAAAAACAAAAGATATACAAAATGCTAATAGTATATCACATTGAAATTTGATAAACAATGTGCTTACGTGTGTTATGTTTCTTAAGATTCCTTTTGGGGAAGATCATTGCTTACACTTTTCTATATTTTTTTTTTTTTTGTTCTAAAGAAGTTACCCGTCTGCTAAATAAATGAACATGTTAGGACGTTGTTTTTTCACCTAAATGTGTTAAAGAGAAGCTCCGCTACTTACTAGTGTTATTTTTCATTATGCTTTAGACAAGGTCTAATCTATAGCCTTTGGACTTGTGCTGTTTCTCATGTGTATAAACAAACGAAACTTTTCTTCAGGTGGGGTTTGAGCAACTCTAGTTTAGTGGCAAGCAAGACAACAACAAAAAAGGAAGGTTAGAATGAAAAGCATGCTTGCCTTTTCTTGTCAATTCTAATTTGAAATTCAGGTTAGGTTACTTAGCTTAAGGAGGGGAAAATACCAAGAAGCTCCGGTTCCTTTTTGAAGTGCAATTCTTGGTGATTTCCAATTTTTTTCTTGAGTAGGCAAAAATAAAAAAATAAAAAACTATAGTTTCAGGTTAATGGGTATCCATCAATCATGCAGAAATTCATAAACAAATGATTGTGAAAAAGATATTTTGTTTTACAAACTTAGGTTATTCTTTCTTATTTTCAGTAATATTCTTCTGTGGTTTCTTTATTTTCTGGCCACTTCCCACAAGCATAGATTCTCTCTATGTGAGAGTCCAGAGAGAGCCCTCTCTCCTAGCTGTGCAGCTTAGGAATGGATGATTGTGCTCTGCTCTGCTTTGATTCTCTCTGCTCATAAAGGTTTCCTGCTTTTGTCTTTGTCTTAACCTCTCCTTTTCATGGATACCCTTCTAGGAGGTTGCAGCAGCATTCTATAGTCACTATACATACATGGCAATGCATATTCACACGTTTTATTCCAACTCCACCATACCCTTCTGGGTATAAAGGGGCATCACCATCCTGCATTTTCTTCATTGCAGAAGCTCTTCATACTCATTGCAGTTGCAGTGCGTGGGAGGTGCTTTCAACACTTTCTTCAATCAGCAAAATGAGTCATGCACATTCTCATATGGGCTCTGGTTTGTTTTTTACTCCTCTTCATATTCCTTTTTCCTTCCTTGCACCTTGCATGAATCTTTTTTGGGTGTTATAAGGTATCACCTTGCATGAATTTTAGTCTTTAGATTGCTATCAGTCAATTATAGAGCATTTTTCTTTCTATTTATTTGTTAAGTAAGCCATATTTATAATCTTTTCCTCTAGCTTCCTGCATTATTTAATTTCAGTGCTGATATTACCAGTTCATTTAAAGGATTGTCATGATTTTGTACTCATGTTTTGAAATCTGTCAGTAACCATCTTCAAACTTGGTATGTCACAGATTAGTAAGCTTTCTCACTTACAATTGCAGGTAGTAGAGCCACTCGAAGAGCTTTTGAGTTTGGGAAGACACATGTAGTGAGGCCAAAAGGAAAACACCAAGCCACTATAGTTTGGCTGCATGGTCTTGGTGATAATGGTTTGAGGTATGGATGTCATCATCTGTTCAATATTGTCATAGGTCATTCTAACATTGCCACAACTATCAGTTCATTCTTGTACCGGTTGTTCTATATTCACTTTTCCTTTGTGGATCCTTTCACTTCTCTTTTCCTTTCTACCTCACCTAATCTTTTAATGTTTTTCTAATGTTTACCTTTTTCTTTCCTCAATCTCTCTTTTTGCTTTTCTTTTTCACTCGGCTCTTTCTTACTTTTGGATGGACACAGAATACAGTTGATTTATATGTAAACCTGGGAATGGATCCTCTTGTATGGAATTTTCACATGATCCAGTCACATGAAATTTTTGTCTCTCTTTATAAATATGTGGCTCATAAATCATAATCGATATTGGTGAATATTATGAAGCCAGGGATAGACACAAATTTTCACATGACCATGTCAAATGAAAATTCAACATGAGAAGATTCATTTCTGTGCAGACTTTTTGTTGAATCTCCACCCCCACCCTCCACCTCCCCAACAGTACTATTCCACAACTTTCAGCAAACTCAATGTTTGGTTAGGGAACTCAAGGAATTTACAGGCTGGATCTAGTTTTCACTTCTTTCAAATCCAAAAGTTTGTCCTATTCTTGTTCTCTGTGTCTTACCTCACTCTCTTGCTTCAAGTACACAATCCGTATATGAAGGATGAAACTTTTATGAGAAAGAATATGAAGTGTATCTGTGGGATCCAAAATTGGGTTGTCCTGACTCCTGATGTTGAATGTTCAGTATTGAACTTCTTTCTGTTTAGAATCTGCATGGAACAAATTCTGTTGAAGAAAGTTGTGATTTTAATTCTTGGAATCCTGTTTGGCAAGAGCATATACTAAATCCTCAACTGTGGGACCGCAAACTCACTTGTTTCTCTACCAAAAGAACGGCTAGACATGACTTTTGACAGAATAATATATTATATGAATAAAAGCTGGTAAATTCTGGCGATGTTCTTTACGGTGTTTAGTGTGGTCACAGAAAATGCCATCAAGTTTGAGCATTTCAATGCATGGTTTAGTACTTTATTCTAGCAATTTTATCTAGGAAACTAGTGGTTCCTAATTGATGTCAGATTTACTGGCCGGAGACTAAATTATCTGATTTTGTGCTTTGTTTTGTTGCAGCTCATCTCAGCTCCTGGAATCCCTTCCACTTCCAAATGTGAGAATTTTATATCTTCAATCAGTTTGAGATTAACTTAATTGCTTCTCTAGGCTAATATTGTCACTCCATAACTATGATAACTTTGGGGTTCTATAACATGATGTTTCTCACAATATGATATGATATGATGCAGATAAAATGGATTTGCCCAACTGCTCCTACCCGTCCTGTGGCAATACTTGGTGGTTTTCCCTGCACTGCATGTATGTCAAAACATTTTTTGCACCTACTCTTTTTGAATTAAATCATCACTATGTAACCTAAAACTTTTACCATCACAAAAAAAGAAGCCTAACTTGCTTAATGGGTATTAACCAGGGTTTGATGGGGGAGAACTTTCAGAAGATGGTCCAGATGATTGGGAGGGTTTAGATGCCTCAGCAGCACACACTGCTAACCTGTTGTCAACAGAGCCAGCTGATGGTAATTTCAACGCCTCAAAACTTTGCTAATAATAAATTAATAACCATACCTCAAAACTTTGCAATTCTACAAGGTCCCATGATATCATTTCTGTATTTAGGATGTGTTTTTCTTCATATTAAAGAGAAAAAAAAAAACAGATCAAAGTCTAATTTATTACTATGTACCTTCATCTATAACTCTTGGCTTAGTCTGTCTTCTTGAAACATATCCAATTTGTGTATTGAAGTAATTGATATCTTGGAAGTTGAAGATTCAATCTTTCTAACAATTCATTATGTGACAGTGAAAGTTGGTATTGGAGGCTTCAGCATGGGTGCAGCAATAGCCCTGTACTCTGCAACTTGTTTTGCCATGGGAAGGTATGGAAATGGCATTCCATACCCTCTCAACTTAAGAACAGTGGTTGGACTCAGTGGTTGGCTTCCCGGATCAAGGTATTTCATAAGATCATAATATTATTTGCTATACAGGCATTACACTTATGTTGACGATAATATTGGTCATTCAACCGAAACACGAATTCACATGGTTGACACTGTGTTTGGAACCTGCTATTTGTAGGAGCTTAAGAAACAAGATAGAAGTGTCACATGAAGCAAGAAGGCGAGCAGCTTTATTACCCATTTTGCTGTGCCATGGAATCAGTACGTATCTATAAATCTTATATGCTGATGTCATTGTTCCTCTTTATGTGAGAGACATGTTTTTATAAATTTAAAACTATTTTATTGCTTAGGATTCTAATGTGCCTTGTGCTATTTGTAGGTGATGATGTAGTCCTTTGCAAATACGGAGAAAAATCTGCTCAATCCTTATGTTCAGCAGGGTTTCGATATGTTGCATTCAAATCTTATGATGGGTAAATTTTCTTTATAGCTGAAATCATCCCACTAAGTGATCAATGATGATCAGCTAAAGCAGTCGCTGACTTTTTTTGGTTTGCCATGAGTGCAGGCTTGGTCATTACACAGTTCCTAGAGAAATGGATGAGGTTTGCACTTGGCTTAGTTCAAGGCTGGGACTTGATGGGTCCTCGTAAGTGACATAATTAGTATCAGTCAGGGCATGGTCGTAGAAGGTATATGGAACAATAATAGGGAAAGTGGGGAGATGCATATGCAAAAATAGGTAGACCACGGAAAGGTTCAAGCTATGTTTTCTTGGTCCCTTTTTGTCATGTTCCTCTGCAATAAAGATCTGCATATGTTTTCTAAGTATTTTCCTAGGGACTGGATTAGTTGTATTAGTGAAGAGATTTAGTTATTATTATTATTATTATTATTATTATTATTATTATTATAATATAGCACGGACCTTAACCTCCTTATTTCTCAATTTCAAAGAAGATATGGTTAGAATTGTCAGTATCCAAAAATTAATATCTTTTTATTAAAAAAAATCCAGGATAAATAGTTACAAATTCGTTCACTTAAGAGGTGGATCAAATTAGGTGATCAAACAGTTGGCCTCGGCTAGTGTTCTTGACTACCTATCAAATAGGATCCGTCATTTATTATTATTTTATGAAATCAATCAACAGTTCCAAATAATATAGTCCAAACGAAACGAAATCGGTGTTGCGGCTACAAACTGAGATTACAATTTAATAAGCGTTGGGACAACAGTCACTTAAAATGAAATGCACTCTCAAGAATCAAGAAAGATGAGTAATTAAGTTTTGTGGACACTTGGTTTTGGCATCAGCATTACGTCACAAAATAAAAGAAGCTACATGAATTAAATTAATCCATCCCAACAGAATGATCTTATCTTCAATTCGAATAATCATAGCATGCAAAAATTACTTCAAAAATTTGGGGATTGCTACTATACAGTTTTTCAAGTTTATTTGTAAAATTGTATAAAATTAAAAATGTAACAATATGAAGTTTGTTTAAATAGGTTGGAATTCCGCAGCAACCATCAACAAGCATGATTTTTGTTGTCTGGATTTGTGGATTCAGTTCACTAGAATGACTGAAATTGTGTAGAGCACAAGATGTAGCAAATCAAAACTAGTTCAAATAACCGACACACTTAAATCTTGTACAAAACTCCGTGTGTTGCAAAGATAGGCATCCCACCTAGACTAAGGTATAAATTAGGATTTAGGAAGGATGAGATATGGGACAGCTTTGTTAGAATATTAGGAGTGAAAGTGAAGAATAAAAGGAGGATAGGACTAGAGAGAGGTAGATATCAATTGACCAAGGTTCTGTTGCCTTCGGGCAGGGAGGTTTGAAATTCCGCAGTGTTTTCTTAGAGTGAGAGTGAGAGTGATGAAACTGTGGTTCTGATCGCTTTAACTGGGGATTATCCCTATTTTTTTTTTTCTTAAGAAAATAACTAGGTTCCTATCACACTATTCTGACTCCAGATGAATAAAAGTTCAGTCTCAGCTCTTGTTTCATAAAAAACATACAAACATTAAAGCAAGGAATGCGCACACACACACACACACACACACAAAAAAAAAAGAAAATCTTATAGAAAGGAATAACAAAAGTACAATTTTTTATTTGCCGAATAACTTAATACCATCCAGAAAATCTGGTTCAAAGAAGTAACATAAGGACATCTTTCGGCAACAGAAACAGATGACATCAAATAAGTTTGCCTAAACTACCTCACTCCATTGAATTTTATCACATTAGTTGTCCTTTTACTGCTTGGACGTAATATCTTTAAGCTTTTCCTTCAATTCACCCATCTACATGAAGTAAAGTATAGTCAAACAGGAGTTCGAAATAACAAGTAAAAAAATATCAAAACTCTTGAAATGGGTATTAACCTGATGCATATTAAGAACAATATCTGATCCACCGATAAACTCTCCCTTAATGAAAACTTGTGGAAATGTTGGCCAGTTACTGCAGAGAAAGAACACGTGAGAACAGTAAGACATCACAAAAGTATATTTGCCTTTTCTGTCAATAATTAAGCTGATGAAAGGAGGAAGTAATTAAACTTGGCAGCACCTACACTTCTAGTACTACCATGTTTGAGAACCAATTAATATGATCCCATATACCTCTTTAAGTGCAAGGACAGGTTTTGGATTTAACACAATTGTACTAGTTCAGATGCTAGAAGACACAGGGTTTGAATAAATAAATGACTAAATCTTCACTAGATACACTGAAATCAACAGCAACAAATTCACAATTAAAGAAAAGGAAAAATAAAGCACATTTGATCTTCAAACTATGTTGATGATCTTCAGCTCATTGACACAGGACATTCGTCCATTGGATTCCATTGCCATTAAAGGGTGTCATAACATGATTCTAATTCTACCACAATTGAAATTTTGAAAAGCAATTTTGATTTCAAAGTTTGGACAGCACAACAACTATTTTTAAGATTTATAATTCAAAATCTGAATCCAACTACAATTTATGGATTTACACAATACAACATGAAAATAATGATTTTATGTTTCATTTCATATCTGATTATTATCAGCAACAACTCTATATTATTATTTATATCCTCTTACTGGAAACTGCTCATTTACCACCATGATTGTTAATTTTGAAAAATTGTGCTCACTGGAAGAGAAATAGAGTACTCTCTTATGAAGCAAGACTAATAAAACCAGTAAAAATGAACTTACCTGAAAGCTTTTACAGCATTTTTCAGTTCAGGATCCTCCAAAATGTTTCTAGCACTTAAAGGAACATCTGCAATAGCAACATAAAATGATAATTGCAATCATAATATCACATAGTAATTCAAATTTATATCTAAAAATTTGTGATAAATTTCTGTAGACCATAGGTAAACTAAAAGAACACTAGCATGGTACATAATCCGAGCAAAGGTCATCATATTTAAATTTCAGGTCAGCGGCGATGGACTACTTATTCTTTTTGCCTCTTTCATTGTTGTCATTCAAAATTATGTCACTGGGCCTTTATGTTAGTGAAGATAAATTGAAATAGCAAGGCTGAAAAGTCCAAAATGATTCCTTCTGTCATAATTAAACAGGAGAACATGAGATAACAGAAACACTGAAGCCAGTGTGATTTGAGCTGCTTTCAGCAAATTAATCATCAATTCACCATAGTATTTTATAGAAAAGTAATCCTATATCAGTCCCGAGTCTACACTTAAATTATAGGTGCACAATGTTACTTACCATATTGTTGTAAGACTCTAACTGCAAGAGAACTAAATCCACACTGTGGAAAATCAGGCACACCTTTCATGTAAATCATAACAGGATTATCCTTGACATCCTGCACACATTAACCACACTGAACAACAGTTCAACTTCAAGTAACAGATTACTTATATCATTAAAGCAAGAAATAATCAATATTTTTTTCATGCATAAGATTCAATTGATATGCAATGCACCTGCTCAATAACATCAGCCAAAGAAATGTTGGAATTCTCAAGTTTATTAGCTGGCTTGAAGTCATCGTGTGTGTCAGGATTATTTGACGCAGTGACAAAGTATCTCATTCCATGATAACAGGACCTAGTTAGCTGTGAAAACATTAAAGGAAGACCAATACTGTTACAAAAGGAAAACATGACTTACAAATTAAGGAACAAAAATATCTAGTCTATCAATTATAGAAGTAACTCACATAGCAAAGCAATGCAATATGTATAACCAACTTCTCTAAAGTCAATGCATGTAGACGGGCATATAAATAGTAATATCAAATTAAACTCATTTAATGAGAAAATAAGACTTAAAAAAAAAAAGTGCAAGGGCCCGGAATTCTATTTGATTGAAAGACATAAAAAGAAAAGGGAAAAAAGTCCAATCTTACAAAAACAAAAACTGTTCCCATATTCTCATTGTTCTATAGGACATAACAAGACATTATGTTTAGAATGATGCAAAGGGATGGAATGAAATGGGGGCAAGACATTAGGTTAGGACATAACAAGACATTATTGTTTAGATTGTTTAAAATAGAATGATGGAGTGGAATCTATTCCATTCCACCAAATACTCTCCTTTTCTTCCCCTCCAACTTGGGTCGAATGAGATGAAACTAACCTATTCCATCATATTATATCCAAACAATAGAATGGTAACCTTCTTCTACTCCATTCGGTTCCATCTATTCCACTCACTATCAGATACACCAACATAGCTGATTGATATGAGAAGTGAGAAGAAAAGAAAGAGATTTCTGGATTATGACACCTCAGCCCCCATGTTGGCACTCCCTTAATTCCAAGTTCAATTATTGAACAACCCAGATGTAGAAAAATTCCAACTTTATTCAAACACTCCACCCCAAGCTGAATAGAATTCGCGGGGGGAAAACGATAAAACAAAGGATATCCATAAGCGTTAAGTGCAGAAAGCATGCAACTTTATATAATTGAGACATATAGATAACACAAACAAAGTTGCAGGAAATGACAGAGTAGGGTTTGTTCCAGGGTTACAGGTGCGGTGAAAGAACGAGCTGCAATTCCCTTGAAAAGGATGCTGGACAATGATGTTGCCATGCTTTCGATCAACTATGCAGCAGCAAGCAATAACGTTTAAGAACGCAGACAAGACAACTTCAATTAGGGTTTGGAATCGATAGATTCCGAGATTAAAATACCATAGGTTTCATTTTTGGACAACACTTTACTCTCTCTCTCTCTCTCTCTCTCTCTCTCTCTCTCTCTCTCTCTCTCTCTATATATATATATATATATATATATATTTCACAAAATGCAATCATATTTGAATAAGATATACTTCTTCGAACAATCAAATTGTATACGTAATTTGAAGTTGAGACCTATGTTAAGTTAGAATAAATTTTCATTATTATTTTTATCCATATATATTCAACTCAAAAAATTTATAAAATTCTATATTGTTAAACCCACTTAACTAAATCTATAATTATGCAGTAAGAATTAGTTTAATTTCAGTAATTTGGTAATGAAAAATTGCACTAAATATCAAACTAATTTATAAAAAAAATAGTACCAACAAATCATATTTATTTAATTGTCTTCCGACCGTTAACTTTAAATCGAAGGCACATTATATTTTTATTGCATTCCAGTATGCAAATATAACTATTGTTTTATTTTTTCATTTCAATGTCTATTTTAATGTCTATTTTTAACATTTGTCGTAAAGATAACAATAAATTAGAGTATAAACACTCAAGTGATATTGGTGGAGAACTCGTTCGCTCAGAGATATTGAATGCACCCTAAAGAAGGATGGTTTTCTGTAAACAATCAAGAGGACATTTGAAGAAAACTTTTAGTATTTGGTGAAAACAGGTCAACCAAACCATCACAGTTTTGCATAGTTTAAGATTATTGAATTGCACTGACACCACAGACAGTCATCATCATTTATGGGAATTCTTAATTTTTTTTAAAACGAATGAAGTAAAAATCATTAGAATGTAATAGAAACTATTTTGAAGTAATTATTATAAAATTCAATAAATTTTAGTTAATGACTTCTAAAGTTTCCAGTCAGTATTTCAATTAAATTCATACTTTATATTGTGAAATTATTTGATGTAGTACTAGTAGTTGGCAAATTTTAATTCCATTTGAAGGGTATGAGTTATGTTGATTTTGATTTAGCATACGTGAGACACATGAGTGTAATAATGCACCTAAAAAGAAATACAATCGAAGGCTGTAGCATTATTAGAACATAGTTGACATTAATTTAAGGCTATATATAGCATTGAACATACATGATGAAACTAGCTAGAGAATAGAAACTGCGGATAATAAATACTCCTTAGGTAGGAGTGTAAGGAAAAGCAGCTTATTTAAAAGTCATGCTGCGTAAACCATAAAAGAAAGCACTTTAATTAAAGTAGTAGCTAGTAATTTCTGTGATTGTCTTGATCAATGCTCGCCCAAGCCAAGGGTTTGCTTCACAGTCTCTGTTGCACCTTGGGCCGCACCCTTCACCTTCTCCCCTGTCTGCTGCAGGAACCCTTTGGTGTTGTCCTTCCCTGACTCAGCCGATTCCTTCGTGGACTGGCCCATCTGTGAGGCCTTTTCCTGAGCAGCTTGGGCTGTTTGTTGGGTCTTATCCTTTGCAGCTTGGGCCTTCTCCCCAATATTGCCCATCATCTGATTCGTCTTTTCCTAAGACACAGGGGAGGTTAATCATTTTCTTTATGCAATTTTGATTCAAATTATAAAAAAAAAAATAAGAGTTTAATAGTGATAATTTATGATTAAATGATAATATAAAAAAACTCAGTTAAAAAAAATTGATACACCTCATAACAATTGTTTATCTTTTATTCAAAGATAAAAGATGTTTTCTAACACTTATCATGCAACCCCAGTTTCATTATCTCTTTTTTGCAAAAAAAATAAAATAAAAAAGGAAGCAAGAATGAAACATTTAGGTTTGCCAGAAAAAGAGAAATAGATGTGATTGGTTGTTACCTCAGTTCGGCCCTTGGTTTGACCAGCTTCATAGCTTTGCCTATGGGATGCCATGGATAACAACAATTTCTCTTATATCAACTATCGCTAGTATTGCAAGCACCTGTGACTAAGTTTGAGTTGCATTCTACGTATTTATAGCGTTTCATGGCTTGTGTAGTATTAGCACGTGTCCAACTTCAAGACACGTGTAAGGCACGTGCCGCTCTTTAAACGGAGTGCCGTTTACAAGATTTCCATGGAGGGAATGAGCCTGTGGAATTTCGCCACGTTATCTACTTCACATTATTTCCCAATTAACTAAAGAATAGTTGTCATGCGAAATAAACAGAAGGAAGAAACATAAAAAAAAAAAAAGAGAAATATGACAGATCGTATGATTAAAAAAAGAAGAGAGAAATCAATAGTAAAAAATTAAAAAAAGAAGACAATCTTAAAAAAAAAAAAACACTTAATTTAACTTGCCCTTGTGCTAATGTGAATACATGTCATACTTCCTTTTATATTGCGGTTATATAGTATATTTTGATCAAGCGCTTGCTAATACTATCATAGAAAGAAGAAGAAAAAAACTAACTAATACTATCATAGTTGAACTTTTATAGTAAGCATTCTGAAGATTGCAAGGTTGAAACTTGAACACACTAGACCTATTACACTTTGACCATACAAATAAAGGAGAGAACTAGAAATAGGGTGCGGAAATGCTTTTGGAGCTCATCCCATGATGAATTTACTCTAAGAAAGAAAGTACCATATACTATTTTTTTTAAAGTAGAGATGTAGAGTTTAAATGTATTTTTTATTGAAGATAACTTTATTTAAATCAAATAAATAATAAGATTGTATTTTTTTATTAGTACTCTAAGAATAGAAAGTGTGTTCTATTCTTGAAGTTGAATAGTGGAAAATTTTTAATCGTTTAAAATTACTTTGGAGAAGAGGCTTTTGGAAAAATTAATGTGTATTTTTATTCGAAGAGTGCAATTATTTTATGAGAAAAATAGTTATGTCCTGTATAAAAAGTTTCATAAAACTATCAAATCACAATTTATGATGAATGTTAATTTTTAAAATAATTATTTTAAAATATTTCAAATAATAATTTGTAATTAGATTACGATATAAAATCATAGATATTAAAATTTTATTTTATTGTTCAAATTTGTTGCATCCTTGGTTAGTTAATTGCATTCATAATATTTATAAAAGTGGAATGGGATGGCCACGTTGTTTGGAATTTGGATGCATGTTTTATGGGAATCAAATCAAGATGTTGATTCTTTAAGCATGAACTTTCCCTCCGAGATCAAATAAGGATTTTTTTTATGTTGCTTTAGATTTTGTTCTTAATGCCTTAAGGTTAAAGGTAAACATTGATTGTATTTGTTTTCCAATAGATTTCTAATCTTGTTTTTGTTACATACTTCACTAAAAAGATAAGAAGTAAGATTTACATAAGTTTATATTTTTTTTATAATTAAAAGATATTTGAATTTTTTTTATTTGACATCTTACTAATTCATTCAAACTGAATGATTTTATTTTTTAGTAGATTGATATCTCTTGAAACTTCATATCCAAATCAAGATTAAAGTACTTATATATCGAATCATTCGTAATAATTTTTTATATATAAATTTATAATATAAATTTAAGACATAATAAAAATTACAACTATATTAAAAAAGACATGTTAGAGAATATATTAACAACATTTATATTTAATTATGTGTGTATAACCTAATGATAGAAAAGTTTTGATAACATGCATGACATAATAAAAATAGATAACACATGACATAAAAAATTCAACCTGAGTGCGACCTTTGTAAGAAATAAAAACATTTATCTTTACTTAGGTAGTGGGATTTCCTAAATAAAGGCGGCATTAGATTTGCATTTATTGATGGAGTGACATTTCACATTTGTTTTTTGTGAAAACACTTGTGGCGTTGGGCCAAGCAAGAAATATTTGAATAAAAATATATAAATGATCATTTTATAGTTCCCAAATATGTAAACTAAAAGTAATTTTATTTTTGAAAAAATAATTTTTTAATTTATTTGCAAAATATGTAAAAGAAATGTGACAATTATATCTTATATATAATTTTATGATAAGTTAATCTTTGAATTATATAATTTTAGTTCTTCAAAAAATATTGTTTATTATTAAATTAATTTTTGAATTTTATTATTTAAAAATAAAATAATCGTACAAACATAAACATAATGATAAGATAATTTTTTTACTTTTTAATCATTCACGACTATATTAGAAATTTCATTATTTGAATGGCTAAATTATTATCGATTTAAAAAAAAATGATCATTTGCTAAAGAAAACAGTGAGAAGTGGAGATTATAGGTATTGGCCGCCAAATAGGAATTAAGATCTTGGTTAGGGTTGTAGTAGAGATTAAATAAATAGAAAAAATAGGATTAATTGAATGGCGAACAAGTATAACTCAGCTCAGCTCAACTCAAGTGAGTGTTTGTTTTGTTTATCGAGTTGAGGCTGAGGTGAGGCCTTGTTTGCCTGATCCTGACCCGACGAACGACGGAGAAAGAAGAGAGATTAACCGGGCAAGGGTTTAGGGTTTGGGAGTGCAAGAATCGAATCGAATTGAGAATGTCTCTGACTAGCGTGAAAATGTCGGAGGAAGTGTGGTTAAGCTGCGTGACACATGCATTGTCCACTGAGACCGAAGAGATTATGGGCCTTCTACTTGGGGACATCCAGGTAACCTAACCTTTCTTTCTTTCTTTCTTTTCTTATCAATTCAATTCAATAAACACACACACAGTAACAGTAGTTAGTAAGTGAGTGAGTGTAATTGAATAATGATTGTGTGTGGATGGATCCATGGATTGGATTCAGCATTCGAAAAACGGGAGTGTGACTGCATTGATATGGGGGGCTTCTCCTCAGACTCGGTCTGATCGGCGAAAGGATCGAGTGGAAACAAACCCTGAACAGTTGGCTGCTGCTTCTACCTTGGCGGATAGAATGACCACATCCACTGGAAGAACAACCAGAGTCATTGGTTGGTACCATTCACACCCTCACATTACAGTTCTCCCTTCCCATGTTGGTAAGTTACTTCATTACACTTAAAATGGAAACAGTTAGTTACCTATTGTTAACTTGTTCATTCTGTGAAATGGAAGGGTCAAGTGTGGTTTTATAAACTAATTTATAGCTTTTAGAGAGGAAATTGCTAGCACGGCCGGAACACCTTTGCTGCAATGCAGTTCTTACTTAGCTTGATAAAAAAAAAAAAACGGTATTTGATGTTTGCTATTCTAAATTTTGCATTTTAAACTGTGCTCCAACTTAACCCCAAATGAAGGCACGTGTATGTGACTGATCATATAGATCTAGTGAAGATTGGCAGATATCATTATCCATGAGAAATACCGTGCGTATTTTTCAAGCATGGTATTGGAGTTTCAATCATGTCGTATTAAACTCTAATTTAGCTGGAGCCTTCCAGAAATTAGGTTGAAAAGCTTTCTGTTAGACTTTATATTTTAAGTATATTGTCATTTGTCACTATACATAAGCTTTTGATATTTGGTTCTAAACTTCTAATGGCACCTACTCTCCCTTTAAGAAGACAAAATCATTAATCTTGGATCTATCTCCACAAATGTAGCACATTGAAAATTTCTGACATTAGGCATGTTATAGAGTAGGGACTTGGGAGTTGGAGGGGTTGTAGGGGAGTGGCACAACAAAGATTTTTTGAATCATAACACTTTTTTTTTTTTTTTTGTCTAATAGAATACTCCCTACCCAGTATTTTTTACTGCTCCTTTTGTTTCTTCTTTTGCTTTTATATGTTCTTTCTTAATGTCATTTAAAAAAACATTTGCTTGTTTTATTTTATTTATTTTTATTCAAATTAGAGAAACAATATATAAAAACATATTTACTATTTGGTAGATGTGCGGACTCAGGCAATGTATCAACTTCTTGATTCTGGATTTATTGGGTTGATTTTTTCCTGTTACAGTGAAGATGTAAACAAGGTTTGTGTTGAATGCATGATCAAAACGTTTTTTATTTCTAGATTTTCATTAAGTTTAAAATGGAATAACTTTGGACCCTATTCAGGTAGGAAGAATTCAAGTAATTGCTTTCCAGTCATCTGATGGGAAGCAGAATCACATGTCAAGACCTATACCTTTGTCTCCTGTAAATAGAAGCCCTGTTATTGATATTGATTCATCACCAAGTTCCTCCGAGAATGTATCAACAAGGCCTGGTTACTTCAAGGCAGAGAATGCTGAGCAGGATACTGGCGATTCAAGAAGTGTTGTTGTTAGTAAGGTATAATTCATCATATCTCAAATTGATTTTAAATCTGGTATGTTGCGGTATGTGGTTTGGGCAAAGAATAGAATATGGTATTTAGAATGTAGAATATGCTTGAATGCAGAATTAAAAAACATGATGCTGCTTATAGAAATTGTAAGAGGGATGTTTATTTGTTAAAATAAGTTGTGTTTGTTTTCTGCTTTTCTTTCTTAATTTTTAAACAAATCTCTAAGACGATTTTGCAAAGTGTATTTTTAATGTTAAAATACCGACGCGACATATTGTTTTTTAGTGTCCACTTCCAGTGGTGGCGTTATGGTGTATTTATAGCATGGCTAAGTTTTCAGTTCAAGATACTTGAATCAACAAGCTTTAGAATCCCAACTTCTTTTCAAAATATGAAATGCAGAAATTGGATTGAGTGTTGGGAACCGAGATCCAAATGGGTTAGGTTGGATCCATTGATGGATTGGAGGCAATTATTATTAGGAATATATGTGATATAAAATTACATTACCTTGTAGTAGTAATTCTGTGCTAGTTCTGTATTAGAAACTGCATTATAGCAGTTATTCATAGAAAATATTAGATCCAACCCACTGATGGCAGTTATGTATTAGGATTATATTACATCTAACAATAGTAAGGTGTGTAATTAAACTAATGTGTTGTTATTTGCAGTCTGTGAGCTGAGAATACTCTCTGTAGGATACTTTGTGTCTCTGGGACAACAAGTATATTGCAGTATTGTGTATGATTTCTGTTCAGTATTGTATTTGACTAGTTTATCAACTGGTGTTTTATCATAGAACCACCCCCTCGGCATGTGTCCAATCTGCATTTTTTTTATCTGAAAAATGTGTACCTTTTTGTTGATATGGTGAGATGAGGGTATAAGATGAAACACTAACACTCCAGGTCCATCATATGGGAAATGAATTCAGTTCCTTGAGGCTGTCCTATCAATAAAACTATACTTTTTTTTTGTTCTGTACAGATCTGCATTGTTTTCCTTTTTTCTTATATTTATGCAATTATATATTTTGGCTAGGATGGGGGGAGATCAGGCTTGGGGAATTTCTTTGCTAATGCCGATGCCAACTATCTAGGGAGAGCTAAAAGTGGAGGAAACTACCATCCCAACAATTCAGACACCAACATAGTTGATGTTGATCCCATGGATATGTCAGAAAGTATGCAGGAGGCTATGCATCGTTCAAATTTGGACATGAGGTATAGAATATTGATGATTATGTAATTGACCACTAAGATCTTTATCATTTATCAACCAATAGTTTTGGCCTATTTTTGGTAATTGGATTGCATCATGTTCCCTTGAAAGTTGAAACATAAGGGAACATCGTGACTGCCGTTTCATATCTAAAGCCTCAAATCGAAGTTGTCTTGATAAGGACCTTGATAGCTGCTAGGTACTTGCTAATGAAGACAAACAGGAAGATTAAGGGAAGACCACAGTATCCATTTATGTCCTGAACAATAGTTGGCTTCTGTTTGAACATAAATTTTAGCCTGTCTTGAAGACATCCCCTCTAATGCTTCTTGGGAATGATTTCCCTTTGGTTATCTAAAGATTTCCTTGACACATTTGTGCCAAGATTGTATGACAGGTCTTAAATAACTTGTTTCACCATAAATTTTCTATTAAGAAATATAATAACACAGGAGATGGGGATAGGCATTCTGTGGATGCTTCTCAATGTTTGTTGGTTAAATTTCGAATGATAAATGGAAGCTATAACTGTAGAGCAACTCTTGAGTATAAACAATAGCACCTTTTTCTGTCTTCTTTGATTATGATTGATCAGGTCAACCATGTTTAATCATTTAGTAGGTTGACAAGATAGTTTCTCTCAATATTGGGTTTTAAAATGGATTTTTATTGTTTGCAGTGGTGCAGAGTTCATAAGAAAAGAAATTCCCTTATATGTTTTTCCAGCCTTGTGTTTAATCAACCTTGATTCGCCACTATTGTCATACACTGATCTGCAACATGTACTATTTGAAGAGGAGCGAAATGCATATAATCAAGCCATCTCACAAAATATGAGGTGATAATTTGATAAACTATATGGTCATTCTTAATACTCCAATTAGCTTTTTATGGAAGGATTTTGTGTGTGTGTGTGTTTTTTGTTTTTTTTTTTTGGGGGGGGGGGGGGGGGGTGTTTGAGATAGAAGTATTTTATTTGCTTTAATTATATGTGTCATCCTATCCTCTTTGTACTGTCCTTAATTTCCTATGTGCCATTCGTTTATACTTTGCAGGGATGGGAAAGTGCATCCACTGACGTTCATACACCACACTTCAACTTATCAGGCTTCCTTGTGCAAGTTGATTGAATATTGGTCAGAGCAAAATGTCCAATTTTTGTTCCTCCTTTTTTTCTTTGTTGCCTTTCTAATAACCATTTACTACTTTGTGACTTTACAGTTTAAGTCCTGCAATAAATGCACTTCAAGATCGACTGAGAGAGAATGAAATTCGGGTATTTATAAAATTTTATAGTTGCATCATGATAGTTTTTCATTGACCATATTACTAGCTTCTAAAAGTTTTGGGGATTTTTTATATATATTTCAAATCCTTTTTCCACGATCCTCTGTGAAATTCAACCTTTTTATACTTTTTATTTACAGAATGCCCTAATTTGGATTGACAACTAACTTGCCCCGTCTGTTTTATTATGCTGTATGTAGATTTAGGTGTGATTTCTCCTTAAGCATGCTCAATAGTTATTTGATGATCCAGTAAATTTGAGATTTCTTTGTCCACCAGGACTATTTACCCTTGTTGAATCATTATAAACATGTGTTGTGCTTGTTTGTGTTTTTGATATAACAGTTAGCAGGTCTGAGTGAAGAAGCCAAAAATCTGGAAGCTGAATCATATAGAGCGAGTGAAGCACGTGTAGGATCTCCACGTCGAGTTGCATCTCCTGTATATCGAGGAGGTTCCTCTCCTGGTCTGAGAAACTTGCATGACTCGCCTGCATCACTCGGTTCTAGGAATGTAGCTAGTCCTGGTAGCAGGAGCAGAAAAGGATATTAAAGTGACACCCTCTTTGGGAGTAATGCTCCAAGCAATATAAACGATGATGGTTTTGCTAAAATGGGATGTTTAATATATAGAATGTACATGGAAATGGTATTGCCTCAGCAAAGTTTGCTAGTTGAAAATGATGCTAAATGAAGTATTCTGCTAGTGAGAGTCTAATAGTGTAGAAATGGTGGTTTGGTGATTTCATTCACTTGGAAGAACACAATGAAATTATCAAATGGCATGCACGGTTGGATTAGAAGCATGTTAAACAGCCCCCTACTCATATCGCCACCGTTTGACCCTGATCCTTATGCTAAAGAAGTTAAATCAGGGTTAGATGATGAGGGGGAAAAAAATTGTACACAGAAATACAGAATCTTTTACTGTCGCAATTGCTGCTGCTATTTTCAACGTGGAAAAGGATTTTGGTTAAAAAGAAAATAAAAGATTAATGACTTGTGATTTGGTTAAGCCTAGCCATACGAATGATACGATGAAAAGGAATAATGAAATAATGATAAATACCAATTAATTTTTCGTGATCCTTCCACAGTTTTTGCTAGATAGTATTTGATGATGTAACATCGTAACTGGGGCTTGCTTACCCCGACAACACTTTATGCCTCGATTTTATATTACATGCTTTAATTTTACACACAAATTTATCTACCTGTCAAATATATATTACATATTTTATATTATATTATTATAATTTCTCTCTCATGTATGATAAGATTATTTTTTTTGGATATCATGACATTGATGTAAAATCCCCATTAATTTTATTAATGACCAATTTTTCCGTTGATTACTTGTTGTAAGATCTTTTCTTCCAACTGTTTATTTATTTATTTACAAGACTATAATTGAGACCTTGAATAGGAGGTTTGTCATATGTTGGTTCATGTATGATAAAATTGATAAATTTTGTAATTAAAATTATATTTAAGATAATCTCTAATTTGGTCAATAATATAATTTTTTGTGCATCAAAGTTAAACTTTTATATATTTGATTTTTTTTTTGCATAATTTATTTATTTAATATCATAATAATCATTCTATAACATAAAAACATTTAAGTAAACAATTTAGTCAAGTGTCAATTCAACTGAATTTGAATGTAAGCTCTTCAAAAGTCAAAAAATGAGTTTCACAACATAACAATTCACCATGCATATTTAAAACCATAAATTATAAGATTTGGAAATCTGAATTGCCTTTCCATCGTGAAAGAGCATGCTTAAAATGAACAGTGCTCCTTCTGTGCTCGAACCATGACGTATAGAAGTGCCTTTAAATAACTTTAAGCTTCTCGGTTCATTTCATCCTAGATCTTCCCCTTGCCTCTTTCTGATTATTGAGTAAAAGAACAAGTGTTTATAATGTACTTTACATTACATCAAGTAACATGCCATGAAATCTTGAAAGTAAATGAAGCTGAAGCCCACTGCATGCCAAAGTATATGTTCAAAATTCAAAATACATCTCATCTTTGGAATTGTAGCATGATTTTCTTTTCCTTTTTGACCTCTTCCTCTTTTAGAATTCATTGATTCCATTTATCAAATAGTACTGCGCACCCTCTGTTTATTCACTTTTTCCGTGGCCTCTACCACTACATAAACCACCCTTCATATCACAATATTCCCTCATCATCAGCTTCTGTTTCTGTAGTACGTGCTGCATCAATCATCTTGAGGTTGGTCTTTGTAGTTTTCATAATGTTCTAGTTCCCCTCCGCCTAGTGTCTCTATAATTTATTTTCCGGTTAAATCATGCAAGAAATGTAGCTATGCTTTAAATCTTTAATACTTAACCTTTATTAATACTTGCTTCATAACGTTGTAATGGAAACTAATTAGTAATTTTTATTTTATGGTAAATGTTAGTTTTGTGAGGAGAGTGGATCGAATCTACGACCTTTTCCTTCTCCCTTAATCATCCAACCTATCTTATATCTCCAACGAATTAGTAATGTGCATGCAGAGAGAAGAAATGAAGAGCAGGTCATGGCAGCACCTCAACTCGCGAAGAGAGGGAGGATTAAGCTTATGAATCTGGATCTTCATTTCGCCTAGGTGACTGGTATTGTGGTGCACACAACTTTGCTAGCCGTTCAAGCTGCTTCAAGTGTGGTGCTGTCAATAATGACTCAGCTGCTCACATCTCACGCTCAAGAGCCTTCGGAGGCGCTGGGACTGCACGGAAATCTGGTGATTGGATTTGCAACCGGTGACTTAGCTAAGTATTTCTAGGAGATTTTCTTCAACAATAACATTTTTAGAATTTTTTTTCTTAACCTTTTATCTCTTTTAATCTATTTTTTATTCTTTATTTCTAAATTGAATTTCAAATTTTCAATACTTTTTTAAAAGAAATCTCATTATTTGTACAAATGAATAAGCCTATTTGTGTTGTTACTCTAATCTCCCTACTCTCTCCCACATCCTCTCTCATTAAAATTATCTGTAACATTAAACGGTGTAACTCACACTATGTGCATCTCATCTTGCAAATTTTTCAAAAATATCTTTATTAATTTCTGTGACTACCCTTACTCATTTCTTTCTCTAATATTTTTGTAACTTCCTCTGTTCACTTTCTATTTTCCTTTTAATTCTATCCTTATATTTTCTTCTAATAGTTCTTTAAAATTATCTGTATCATTAAACGGTGTAACTCACACTATGTGCATCTCATCTTGCAAATTTTTCAAAATTTTCTTTATTAATTTCTGTAACCACCCTTACTCATTTCTTTCTCAAATATTTTTGTAACTTCCTCTGTTCACTTTTTATTTTCCTTTTAATTCTATCCTTTTTTTCTTCTTCTAATAGTTCTTTAATCAGTTTTTGTAACTCTATTTTTTAACTCTGAAGATTTCTCTCTTTTGTTGTTAATTTTATATCCTTATT